>JAQGBW010003853.1:0-15183 GCA_034698625.1 Julus scanicus | reverse complement strand
AGCAACCTGAAGACCCACCTGCTCACCCACACGGACATCAAGCCCTACAACTGTCAGCACTGCGGAAAAGTCTTCCGAAGAAACTGCGACCTCCGAAGGCACAGCCTCACCCACAGCCTGCGGCAGATGGGCGGTGCCCTAGCCCTCACCAACATAGGACCCATCATTGCCTCGTGACGGCCCAAAATGGCCGCCTTTTGTTCGGTGTGCGTGTGCGTGTACGAAAGTTTCAGTATTTAAAAAACATCGTGATCGTCCCGTGTATATTTATATCCAGTCCGCCATCTTGGAAAGTCTAATGTCTCATCTGATCGAACGGGACTTCCGGTCCGCTAATCTTGACAAACCAATGTCTTGGCCAACTGTAGGACTGCTGATTTGGGAGGGGGAAAAACGCCTTGCTTACTCTACTAGTCTATCTCAAGCAGTTTTGAAACTACAGCTGACACAGCTGAACGTGTCTCAACTCGTCGTTAATTCTAGTAAATGAGCCTAGTTTTCGAATTTGGGTCATCAATGGGCATGGAAGAAAGTTGTCGCTTACTCTACTAGTCTATCCCGAGTAGTTTTGAAACTACAGAGTGCAAAGCGAACCCGAGCAACGTCTTGCTTACTTTATCTATTCGTCTCAAGTACTTTCTGAAGACCCATCGAAAACTCTGTTGCTGAACTTAGGCTCTCCAAGATGGTCACCGGAAGTAGGTGACGTTCCTAAGTCCGGATGGCATTTTAGGAAGAGATATAAGTTATTACTTCGCCCCCTGACGAGCAAATTCGTGGTGGTGGCTACCTATGGCGCGTGACTGATCTCATCCTTTCCCGCCGGAAGTCCGGGCCAGTGGCGCCCCCACGCTTCAAACTTTTCGACTAGTTCCGGTTTACTCTTTTTTCCTCGTGACGTCATCGTTGTTGTGTCAATGTGGCCGAACTAAGATGTACGAAGACACATTCTTTAGCTACTGTGTTTGGTTTGCTTTGGCTGATGCGTGTTTTTCGTCGCCATCTTGAAATTTTTTTTTTTTTTTTGCTTTTCCCAAAAAGTTAAAAAATAAAATTGTTCCACTATTAATCACTTAAGTTTTCTTTGGTTTTGTCGATGCTCTTTAGCTATGCCTAGTACACACTAAGTTTCATGAAACTGAAACATGGTTTCAGTTTCAACCTAGTTTCATGAAACGTTTGGAGGCCAAAAAAAAAACCTGTTTCATGAAACATTTCGGTGATCGCTCAAGAGGCAGTGAAGATCAAAGGAAATCTTATTTCATGGTTTTGGCGCTTCTATCAAGGCCTCGTGGATAGCTGACACGCTATTGATAGGTAAGTTTTTATTTTTTAAAGTTTTACTTTTAAAATGCAGATTATCAGCTAGATATAGTTAAAAAATTTAACGAATGGTAACTTTATTTTAGCACATCGGTTCGTTTGCTATAGCGCCTTGACTATAGCAAACAGTTTCTTGCTTTTGTATGTGGACAGATACATTTGGACAAACATCAATACAGAAATATGTTAACAACTTAGTTTGCCGAAACTTTATTTCAGTTTCATGAAACATGCAGCGTGTACTAAGCATATTTAAACATGTACCAGGTATAAGTTTTCCACCTGGAAAAAATCTTATAATTGAAAAATGTTGGATCAAGCAAAACTTTGTTTTTAAAGTTGAAAAATGAGGAAAAAACATGAAAAATGTTTAAAACCGATGGAAAAAAATATTTAATAAGTAAATAGTTTTTTAAAACAATTAAAACATTTTTCATGTTTATTCCTTATTTTTCAACTTTAAAAACAAATTTTTGATTAATCCATCTATCATTTTTTAATGATGTAAATTTGGAAAGATGAAAAATAATGGAAACACTGAACATTTTCAAACTTCAAATCAAACGAATAAAACAAAAGCTGAACTAAATTCCAGCAGTCGAGTAATCAATACAACACTTCATAAAAAACACTTCTACTTTAGCATACGTATACTCGAATAAAGGGGTTAAGAAGTTGAACGCCATATTTTCGCATTCCCGTCGATGAAACCCGAACCGTTAGTCCTAATTCGGGTCGAGTTTTCAGTCCGGGCCACGTCGTTTCCGGTTCCATATTGGGTCCACCCTTTGACCCTCCATATTGTAAATCAACGTAAGAATAGAGGGGATTTGAATTTCAAAAACTATGAGAAAAAAAAATGGCGTCGCGGAGAATAAATCGTTAAAAACGACCATTTGGGATTCTGAGAGTCGGGTTTAAGCTAACATTTCAAGCTGCTTGCACTTGCCAAAATATATTGCGCACGGTCACGCTCAGTTTAACAGAAATACAATTCAAATATGGCTTTTTTCCCTGTTCAAGAGGATGCGTTTCATGCTCGTGACGTCATCGACTCAACCGCCAATCGGAGAGCGCCTTTCATCGCTCAATATGTCACGTGCGGTAATATTGATAAAAGACGCTAGCTCATTGGTCAGCAATTTGGAAAAGAATGCACGTGCAACTTTAAATGCGCACGTGCAGAGAACGATAGAACGCGCATGTAAAACTACGGAACGCACGTGCAAAACGATATAACGCACGTGCAGCTTACACGTGCATGGAACTCAATGCATGGTATATCCTAACCATTAATTCGATACGAGTCAATATCCTAACCATCAGTGAATTAAAAACTGGTAATGGCATGAAATGCCCAAATGCGAGTGTTGAAGCCCGACTCAGGCATGCAGCAGCGCCGCCTGGGGTCATGACCCCCGCAAAAAGAAACGCAAACCGGTCTAGACACCTAAATGGGCGACGTTTATCATCAATTAGCGAGACGGGCGTCCACACGAGGGGGCGTGACCAGTCACACTCCAGCAAATTGCCTCTTAACGCGGAATATGCAAATTTTAAAGAGGGGGAGGGGCAAAGGTCACGGCGCTCCCTCGTACAGGGCGAAGCCAAAGTGGAAACGATTCAAAGAGGGCCCAATACAATTTTCATTTGTATAATCAAAATCCATCAAATGTAGTACGAGTGAATAATTTTTATAACTATATATAATTTCATGAATTTTATATAAACATTAAACGTATTTGCCATTTTCCTTAATTACAGGCACCACCTTTTTAAATTAATTACAACATTAATGAAATATTGGAATATTTATTAATACTAAATTTCTCTAGAATTTCCACGAGTTTCTTTAGATTTTCCAGGATTGTCGCCGACTCCGAGCATAGTCCCATATGTCCCTTACATTCCATGGGACAGTGAGGGCTAAGGGCCAGGGGCTGGAGCACTTAAATAAGAGGCTCGTTAAAGCCGTCCTTAAGTCCCATTATCATTAATTTGGTAAATGGTGTAGAAGAAGCCCCTGGAGGGATGAAGCAAGCACCATTCAAGAATGCAGGTATTTTTTAATTTATTTTTTAAAATTCCTCGCTCTCTCCTCCCCCTCACCTCCTTTTTCCCAGAAGCCCTCGGGCCGAGTGCGTGCGCTTGACCCTACGCTCTTATCACCACATTCACCACCAGGTGGGGGTGATGGTAGAAAAGTTACAAAAAAATCCACCGCCTGAGGTCACTGTAGGAGAGAATATGCTTAAAGTCATGACTCGCAATGGAAACCATATAGGACCCATGTGTACTGTCCTAACCGTTAAAGATAGGACAAAAAGTCCAATGTGAATATTGTAGAGCTAAGCAAAATGAATGCAGTGGGTTAATTTGAGGCTTTTAACTATTTTCAATCAGTTACAAATCCTATTTTGGTTTCTCGTATGTACGCAACCATGCATTGCACGAATGCATGGCAAGAAAGCTAGTTGACTTTCCACGCATTCGTTCTATATCAAGGTTTCATCCATACGAAAAATCAAAATACTAGCAGTAGTTTTACGACGCCCAACAACCGAATGTACAAGTTAAAATAGTAGAATATTAATGCAAACATAGCACTATATGACCCGCTCATCATTGGGGCTTAGGACCTTCATCGAGGGTCGTCCAAGAAATGATTAAAATCTCTTTCGTGTACACAGTTCCCCTATAGGGCTTCGACCCTGCAAACATCGATAGAAGGCAATCGTATCAAATTTAATGAAATCCAGAAGCAAACTCTCACGTTTATAGTCGACAAACACACGAACGGTGAAATATGAAACCGAATAAACGAGGAGTCTAGCAACCGATATAACCCTCAAAAAACAAAATACAAACAAATAAACGCCTTCAGCGCCACCTACCAACTATACATTCTTCATCGAAACAAGTTTCATGTTTGGATATTGTTATAACTTCCGAATAAATTGAAATTCAACAATAAGTTATATGTGAACGTTGTACGTATTTTAACATCAAGAAGTGACGAGAAATTTAACTGAAACGAATTCCTATTTTTATAGAATTCCAAAACAAAGAACGATGGAATCCCTGTGCACGAGATTAAGAACATCACGTGTGCACGAGATTAAGAACAGCACGTGTGCACGAGATTAAGAACAGCACGTGTGCACGAGATCTTAAGAACAGCACGTGTGCACGAGATCAAAACCAGCACGTGCATCTTCATAAGAAATGCGCGTGACTGTGACGTCACACACGTATGGGCTTGTATGTACGTATAATTAATAGCCATAAATGGACCATAAATTAAAATTGTGAACAAAAACGAGGCTTCTTCCATAGGTGGCGCTGCATGCATGCTCGCTGTTCGCCGCCGGCCAATCTAAGCGGGTGGTCAACCTCCGCAAAATATATAAAAAAACGGGGTAAGGTGGCGCATCGAATGGCCATCACTGGTGGCTTCGTGCGTAGGGGGTCAAAGGTCAATGCGATGGGGATGCGAAATGTCGCATTGCATCGAGAGAGACGGAGGAAGGACGAAAGCCAGAGGCATCGCTGGCCCCCTCGTGGAGCCACAGCACACGACAAGCACACTTCTCATCGGGTGACACATCGCCACACCCTGCCAGGGGGCGCCACTCGACGGTCGCGAGTAATATGGCTATTACATGGCTTTGAGTCTAACCCGGGCCCAGTACCACAGTTGCTCAAATCGCTTGAGTTTGAGACCGAGCTCGTCTCAAGTCCCAGATGCATTATGCATACCACAGAAGCACAGAGCAATTGCCAAGACGAGCTCAAGACAACCAAAATTGAGACTCAGCCCCGTACTTCAGTTGGTCAAATCACATGAGCTGGAGGCTGAGTGGCGTCTCGAGTCCCAGATGCATACCACAGCTGCACAGAACAATTGCCAAGACGAGCTCAAGACAGCCAAATGTGAGACTCCACAACTTGAGGCTTGAGTTTCAGTTTGGCGAGCAAATGTGGTACGGGCCTGAGACATGACTCTAAAGCCCAAACCACAGTTGCTCACCAAACTGCAGCTCAAGCTTGGCCTCTTCTAAGCTTCATCTCCATCTTAAGCTCAAGTTCATGAGTCTCAAGACCGAACCACAGATGCTCACCAAACTGCAGCTCAAGCTTTACCTCTACTAAGCTGCATCTCAAGCTATAGAGTCTCATACTTTGCTGTCCTGTCACATTCTTGAGCTCGTCTTGGCCATTTTTCTGTGCAGCTGTAGTATGCTTCTGCGACTTGAGACGCAGCTCGGTCCCCAGCTCATGCAATTTGAGCAACTGTGGTATGGAGGTGAGACATGACTCTAAGATATGGCGATTTACCCACCGTATTTTCAAAAACATTGGAAACTATATTTGAGGTGGGTGTCTGGAGTAAGCAAAATATTTCTTTCTATGGATAAATGAGAAAAAAAAATCCTATATAAGAATACCTCGCTTACAGAAGGAGTTTATCTTTAGTAGTTTTCAATACTCGTGGAGATGTACATTACACCCAGTGTCCCTTTTGTTGTCGTGAATTTATGCAAATTTCGATTAATAATTCTTTTTTATTTTTTATGCAAAACTCTGGAAAACCTGTTTATTTGTTTGTCTAAAAAAACCATCTGTCAATAAATGTTTTTTTGGGCGAGATAAAGGGGATGATGGTCCACCTGCGATGGACGAACGCCAGTCATGCGGACATATCGTAGAACTGAGATCATGGACCACGGGGTAAAACATCCCCCTATCACCCCACTCCCCCCCCCCCCACAAAATTCCACCCAAAATTATTTATATGAACAATGTTATAAAAGGGGAAACTTGTCTCAGTTTACCCCAAATGGAGATTGCCTAAAGAAACATTGCATCCACAACCGAAAAATATCTACATATAGTACTGAGTTGAATTGAATTTCCTTGTCAAAATTTGTGTCATTTGTATATTAATTCGATTATATCAAATGTTATATAAGATTTATACATAGCTTTTTTCGATATACTAGATTATAACAACAAAATGATCCATTTCCCAATTGAAGATGGCTGCCGAAAATGTCCGTGCATGTTTTTTGTGGATGTTATCATTAAGCGTGCTCTAGTAATAAACGAGGGTGCCGAGGGTGTGAGGAATGTGGCCCAGGGTGCGACCAGAGTCCTTAAAAGGGCGATTCGATCCTCCAAAAACAAACAACATTAAAAAAAAAAAAACAGCGTACTTAATAAATTTTCAATCTGATCTCCGAAAGCATTTTGGTGAAAATGATTTAGGATTTAAGATGGCTCGCACACGCACCGAGGAATGCGCGATGGGATTAAGAAGCATTTGGGAAACGAAGGGTCAAAGGCCGAGGATCAACCACCAGCCACAGCTACCACGCACGAGGACAAAGGTCAACCCCCACAAAAACGATACTGCACCAAACACGCATTTATACATAACTCTAGTCACGGAATGGATTTCATCCTAGCTGAAAGCCAACCGGTGGATATCATGAAACATTTACAGTATGTGTCATAAAACACGTTGCTATAATTGCAAGGACGCATATATGGGGGGAGGAGCTTGGGGATAAATCCCCACCCCCTTCCCCCTCGAAATCCAAGAAATTCCACAAATTTCAAACCGAATCGGTAAAATATAAAAGGGGAATTGCACTTTTGTATTTTAACTGTGATTTACCCCCATTCTAGAAAAAAAAACCATTTCTAGAGCATGCGAGTGCGATTTTTCTAAGGTAAAAACGCAATTTTTCTAAAGTAAATACGCACATTTTCTAAGGTAAGAACGAACATTTTCTGCATGTTCTGGGCCAATAACGGCCAATAAATATAGGGCCACACTCTAAGAAATATTGAGGGGAGGGGAAGGAGGGAAGTGTTTTGAAACACCCTATAGGTTTTTGAAAGCCCAGTCATAGGTGTTTACATTTTTAAAGGTGTTTCAAAGTATGAAATGGATTTTAAAAACCCAAATACAGGTGTTATGCATGCAATTCATTTTCAAAATACCTTTAATTGAGTTAAACAACGTGCACATGCAAACTTAAGAATTTGAGCATGTGCATACATTCCATTTAGGAATTTAAGCATGGGCATACATTCCATTTTGGATTTCAATAATTATTCCATTCAGAATTTGTAGTTTATTGCTAATTCTACAACCGTTTTTGACTAAAGGTTTTCTCCATTATTTAGCAAATTGTTAAAGGTAAGTCGAATTCTCTTAGTTTAGTTTTTAAAATATTAAGAAGTAACAGTCTTAACACATTGTTTTAATGTCTGAGATTTCATTTTTTGAATGATTTTCAGAAATGATGCAACGCTATGATAGATAAACGATGTGGATTTTTCAGTTGCTGTTGATGTCTCGTTTTTCTGTAATTAGTATTTCTATTCATTAATACAATTTCAGTTTAATAAAAGTATGTCTCAATTTATTGACTTAGCATGAATTTATGATAGTTATTGTAATAATATTACAGTAAATGTGCATATATCTATAAAAGGGTGTTGTACACATATTGTAACATCTTGTAATATAATCAGTAAACCATGAAAGTTATCAGATTATTATTATGATCTTACCTTTCAAATTATGCAAGAAGGAGGCCAAGATTCTCCTTAAAATACTTGCATGATTTCAAATTCAAGTTCATAATATTAATCTTGTATTCTTATAACGTTTACGATTTAGTTTATTTTAAAAGCTATTGGCAGAACATAATAAATGAAACACACCCTGTATAGCATGGGCATGCATAGTATGCGTGGCTGTTATTGGTCATTTATAACACCTTTATTATAGAAAATGTTCATGTGCCAGATTAAAGGTACTCCTAAACCCCTTTATTTCATGTTCTTCCCTAACACCAAAAAAAAAAGGATTTATATTAGCGAAAAATTATAACACCTTTATCGGTTCTCCATAAAATCAATATTTTTACAGTGTGGGTCAGTAATGGCCCATAAATATATCACCAAAACAGTCCAGCCCAAGATTCTGGACGTTATCCCTCTTCTCTCCCCTTCCCTCCCCCCCCCCTCCCAAAAAAAAAATGTGATGACATACACGGCCCTATTATAATTTAAACCATTATGTTTCTCAAGTCATCAAAGTCATCAGATATTGGCAAACATATAGTTGCATATGGACAAAAATGAAAATACTGTGGAACCTCGCATAACGAGCATAATTCGTTCATGAGTCTTACTCGTAATGCGAAAAACTCGTTAAGCAAAACAATTAACGAAACAACCGCACAATTCGGGGATTCCCCTATCCACGTCACTCGTTATGCGAAACGTCGCTCGTTAAGCGAGTCATTTTTTTAAAATTTATATTGCTCGTTATGCGAATCACTATTTGCGAGGTGCTCGTTAAGCGAGTTTCCACTGTATACAAGTATTTCCCTGGTCTAAAATCTGATTTTTAAAGCCTAAGTCGCTAAATAAATAAAAACTAGCTAAGTCTATCCAAATGGTATGTTCCATTTATTATTTTTACACTCGGGTCCCAGTTTTCAACCTATAGAGTTGAAAACCGATTTACTTAATGACCTCTGTTTTCACCAGATTTTAACTTTTCAACCAAAATTTGTTTTCAACAATGTTGAAATCCATTCCGTGACCACTTACTCTCTCCTCATTTTTCAAAGTTTCAAATGTAAGCACTTTGTGTGTGGGATCCCTTTAGCACATTGACCACCCCCATAGTCGTAAGAGCACTGAAAATAGCGATGATTAGCATTCAAAGTGACGAAAAAAAAAAAAAAAAAGTAAAAAAAATGCAAAAAAGCTTGAATTCGGTGGTGACAGGAGATGTGTGCAGAGGGTGGGCCATGGGCTTCGAGACAATATAAATGATGATGCGTACAGCAAAAAGGGGGGAAAAGAAGAGATTTCACTGCCAAAATGCGTGGTATGCATATCAAAACAGATTCGAGTAAAAAACGATGTTAACTTCACAAAAATTGCATTCGGACAGCTCGCGAGTGCGCCAACAGGTGCTGCTATTGCATTTATGAGAAATAAACGCAGATTCCTGCCACTAGGTGGCGGCCCATTAAATATTCAACTATTAAAACACGAGAATAAGCAGTTTTTGAACATGTCAGAACAAAATTATAAAAGGTGTTTAAAAGTATCACGTAACTATGCTTAATCCCGGGTTAACAATAGGGGTACTCGAACAGACCTCAAAATGTCTGCAGTTTTTCAGTTAATTGGGGCCATTGCGCATGTGCTGACCCAGTTTTTAAAACGACGCCTTCTAATAGAGGAGGTCTACATTAAAAAACGGCGCATGTGCCATGCATGAGCGCCTCTAGTGGCCAAATTTTCTGGGGGGACAGCCCAGCGTCGTCCATATATCATTTCCAATGATTTTGCACTTTTAGGAACGGATTTTTGTGATATTTGGGAAATTTAACGTAAGTTTTTGAAATTTGAGAGTGGAAATCCCACTTTGAAAACATGTAGGCCATTTTATTTAAACAAAAAGGCGTTTTATTTGAATATCACCACGTGTTTCACTTCTTATAGTGTTTCATTTCTTTTTTATATTGGAGTTTTTAGAGATCCTGTGGTATGAAATCTTGGAATTGAAGTTACTAAAGTTGTTTTTACAACATGGAACACTCCAATTCCACTTCATAATGTTTGAAAACCCTTTTGAAGAGTGAAAAAAACACGTGTAACTCAATGACACGTTTTTGACCTGTCCCCCCAGGAAACACCCTAAAACTACCACAGAGGGCGCTAAATGTAATGTTGACCTCCTCTATTGGCTGGACCTACTGCAATGGATCTTGCAGAAGTGATTAAGAAAAAAGAAGGTTTTAACTGCAAGTTGCTGCTCTTGCAGTTAATTCAATTCAATTCAACTCAGTACCCTACAGTCAGCAAATAAAAGTCATATGGTAGCTGGGGGTCGTAACCAATTTCAGGAGAATGCTCCTTTAAGTCAGAACCGACTTAAACATCCTTGCTAGATTGAATTTTTACTAAATCAGGAGAATCGCCAGGTAGGCTATTCCATCGTCTAATCGCGTGCAAAAAAAAGACCAATAAGAAGCATCCGTCTTGGGGCATGAACTTCGGTCAAAGGATTTGAGTGATTATGTCTACTCCTAGAGTGGTACTTAGGCGTTAATATATTTGAATTGAGAGAAAGTTTAAAACGTTTGAATAATCCCATAGATAGCTTTTCACGTCTGGACTTCAACGTGTTCCAATTTAGAGAGTGGAGCATTTCTGTCACACTCGCGGAATGTTGATAACTGTCCTTAACAAATGTGGTTGCCCTACGCTGGACCATCTCCATATCCTGAATTTGAACCATCCTGCGAGGGTTCCAAACAGGAGCGCAATATTCCAACATAGATTTGCAAACAGAGTTGCATAGACAGAACAGAGCTGCTTGAATGTAATGCGCATGTGCATCATATGTGGACTAAATGCATATAGCCCAACTACCCAAATGAAAAGTTGGTTGAGTACCCCTATTATGTTCCGGCTATAAATGGCAATATTTGCCAAATTTCACAGCAGATGAGTTCTAAACAACTTTTTGATGAACACCTTATATAACTGCAAATTTTCATTTTAGCTTTAAACAGGTTTCGAGCTAACATTTTTTTCATGAATCCAAAACGGTTTGTTTGAACCATAAATCCGCCATTAAAGTGCCAAACGATGAGATCCGTTTGTTTAAAATCCAGAAGAGTAAACAAAGATGGCTGCCAGTGTTGACATTTTGGTTGCAAAATGGCAGCTCTGTTGAGTAGCTTTTTTCCACCTGCTAATTTCTACTTTAGGATTGCCTAACTATAACGAACAAAACGACTCCAAAATTCAAATACAGTGGAACCTCGGTTTACGAACAAATTGGTCTACGAACACCACGTGTTGTTTCGCTTCACACTGGATGCATGGCGAACATCATATATTACAGTCGAACCCGCTTAATTGCACAGACCGGATAAATGCACGTGCAACTTTTGTATGGAATTGTGACCGGATATTTGCACATTGAGATGCATGGAACAATCCAGCATGGGACAGGTTAGACAGGTTATGCTTTTAGAGAGGCTAGGGACTGGTGAGAAATATGCTTTTAGACAGGTTCATTTATATGTACGGGTCCCAAGTCGGGACTGGAACATTTTATGCTTTAGAGAGGTTAGCAACCGGAGAAAAATATGCGTTTAGACAGGTGATGCTTTTAGAGAGGCATGGCCGGGGCCGATGAAAAATATGCTTTTAGACAGATTGTAACATGCTTTTAGAGAGGCTTTGGAACCGATGAAAAATATGCATGGATCCGGTGAAAAATATGCTTTTAGACAGATTATGCTTTAGAGAGCTTTGGAACCGATGAAAAATATGCTTTTAGACAGGTTATGCTTTCATAGAGGTTTGAAACCGATGAAAAATATGCTTTTAGACAGGTTCATTTATATTTATGCGGGTCCCAAGTCGGGACTGGAACATTTTATGCTTTAGAGAGGTTTGGAACCGGAGAAAAATATGCTTTTAGACAGGTTATGCTTTTAGAAAGGCTTGGGACCAGAGAAAAATATGCTGTATAAAAGCAGGTTATGTTTTTAGAGAGGCTTGGGCCGGGTGAGAAATATGCTTTTAGACAGGTATACGTTATGCTTTTGGAGAGGCAAGCTAGGGGACTGGTGAGAAATATGCTTTTAGACAGGTTCATTTATATGCACGTGTCTCAAGTCGGGACCGGAACATTTTATGCTTTTAGAGAGGTTATTCATTTACACAGGTTCTACTGTAAATGGTTTCAGACACATGCAATATGTGTCATAAATGGCCCTTAAGTATTAAATGGTGTTATTAGATGGAAGAGTGTCTATACGTGGCCCCAACCACATTGGATTTGACAGGAATGATCTGTTTCATGTCCATCATCGCGTGGGGACGTTGAGGGGTCCTCGAGGGGTTAATCCCACGTCAAAACCCCCGTATTTTTTTAAACAAACAAACGATGATTGGGGATAATGAAAGCGTATTATGCGGAGTGCTAAGGCGATTAAAAAGCTAATTTCGAAAGTGATGCCTGTGAAAGGGGGCGCTAGTCGTCGCCTCCAATCAGCGCTTACGATGCCCAGAACGGTGGCACGCACGGGTCAAAGGGCAAATGACTGAGGCGACCCCACACGCACACTCAACGGATTAAACGGGGATTAAACTCCTTTTTACTTATTAAAAAGCACATTCTTCAAACGAAGATTTACGACGACACAAATATGCCGTTATGGAACAACACAAATTCCTCACACATGTCCAAAAAAAACATTGACTAGCTTTTTTGGGGGGATGGAGAGGAAGGGTCACTAAGGTCACCCCTTCAATCGGTTCTGGATTTCATCCTCGTTTTTTGTATTTTCGCATAAAAGTTAATCTGTTTCATGCATGCGCCCGGATGGACCAATTATATTGCACCATATATTCCATATTAATTCCCCATATATGGAAATATTTGTCTGTATTCCATACATTTCTATTCTTTATGCCCGGAAACATTTATATGCACATTTGACTGAAAACATTAATGTTCACATTAGACTAATATATGGACATATAGTATATTGTCCATCGATGCCATTTTTATATTTAATTTTGTATATATGCAAATACGAGAGCGGTCAAAAAGTCTCGCATATTCGTTTATTATTCGAAAACTAAATGTCGTACAAAAAACCTGAAATAGCCATTTTTATGAGCAGGGAATTTTCTATTTTTCAATGCAGGACCCGAGTTTGTTGACGCATTTATTCCAACGTTCGATGAGATTGTTTTTACCCCTCTCGTAAATAAAATGCGTTGTGTTGGCAATGGAGATATTGCCGAGCAGTAAGTTTCGCATCTTCGTCCTTTTAGAATTTTTGACCACTCGAGTGTTCCTTTAGTGGACCAAAGTGACGAAAGTCGCGAAGTGAAATGTCTTAAGGCTGTATGACGGGCGTTTCGATGTTTCACCACCCAAACATGTTCATTTCGTGGGCTGTGGCATGGACAGAATGGGGACTTCTCTTTTTGTCAGTTACAGTTTGGCGTCCTTTCTTAAAAGTTTAAACACCACCTCTGTACCGAACTTCGTGAAACACATTTGTCCCCGTAAACTCCTAACAATTCACTATAAATTTTGCTCGGTTTCGTGCCTTTCAACACTGAAAAACGAATAACACTTCGTTGTTCCTCTCGCGTGAAAGCTTCCGAGTGAGGCGCCATTTTGTTTTTGATGGTTTGTTCGAAATTCTGCGCGAATTGTGGCACCATGGAGTGACCTAAAACCAAAATTACGCGTTCTTTAAAATGGCTATTTCAGTTTTTTTGTACGACATCTGGTTTTCGAATAATAAACTAATATGCGAGACTTTTTGACCGCCCCTCGTATATGACCATGCATAGTTGTACACATCTTAATAAAATCCCTTTATATAGTAATATATCGCCATACCTGTTCAATTTTGGTTTTTTACCCTATTTTGGACAAATATTCCGCCTATAAATCTTTTTACACATATCATGAGAATATCATATTTGGTATGTGGGACATATGACCTTTTTCCACCTATATGTTGGAGAAAAAATTTTGGTCGTGATATGACAGCCTCCATAATTGTCCATATTTGACAGAAAACATGGACATACAATGTTTAACATTGATAAAAGTATGCAAATATGACATTGTACACGTATGAACATGTATGGACATGCTGTAGGGCAGTATATGTATATTTGACATTTCTCATATAAGGAATATCCACAATTTGACCAAAAACGACCCGTGTGCTCGGAACCTGTCACGGGTGTCGCCACCTGGCGTTGGTGGCTGTCGCCTGTGAGGGTTGAAGGGTGGGTATTGGGGGTGGGAGGGGGGTAAAAAGCGGTCATGAGCCATGTCCATACACGGCCGTCGCAATCACGTGATTTAATGGCCGAGATAAGGAAGGCGAAACGGCAGAGATGGTATCGCACTCTCGGGGGTTTCAGGAATTCGGCAACGAGCCATCCTTGATGCATGCTATGCTCCCAAAACACTCGTCTTTTTTTTTAACCCTCCCCTCCTCCTCTATTTTTTTTAATCTAGGCGTACGCAGCGCCCCCACCAGATCCGCACGTGAGGAATGTCGATAAGAGCTTTTCGGTGTAGCCGAGGGAGGGCGAGGGACCCCCAGGACCCCTCGGCAATTGCTTATCGTATCGGTGTCTTATGGCCATCCTCGATTAGCAACGGTTTTAGAATCCACACACAGCTGCTTACTGACGCCATCTGCCGGAGGGAAGAGGAAATGGACGCCCTGAGAAGCAGCGACGTCTGGCGGCGGTGCCCATGCTAAAATGGCCGCTGTAAGTATGAAGGGTAGATTTTAAGATGGCAGCTGCGAGAGTGATGGATGATTGCATTGATTGAAAAGATGCAAGATGGCCGCCGCTGGAATAAAGGATGCAAGATGGCCGCTGCGGAAGTGAAGGATGCAAGATGGCTTCTATTGGAACCTAGGATGCAAGATGGTGGCTGTTGGAGCGAGGATGCAAGATGGCCGCCGCTGGAATAAAGGAAGCAAGATGGCCGCTGTTGGAAAGAAGGATGCAAGATGGCTTCTATTGGAATCTAGGATGCAAGATAACCGCCGCTTGAATGAAGGATGCAAGATGGCTGCAGTTGGAGTGATGGATGCAAGATGGTGGCTGTTGGAGCGAGGATGCAAGATGGCCGCCGCTGGAAAGAAGGATGCAAGATGGCCGCTGTTGGAGTGAAGGATGCAAGATGGCTTCTATTGGAATCTAGGATGCAAGATAACCGCCGCTTGAATGAAGGATGCAAGATGGCTG
>JAQGBW010003852.1:0-15184 GCA_034698625.1 Julus scanicus | reverse complement strand
ATCCCCTGGCGTTGGTGTTTAGCCCTCGTGTTGCAGAAATAGGCCAACGTTAAAAATCAACAAACAAACAAACAACACCAAACATGCAAGATCATAAATGACATTTTATGTCATCGTCCATAGATGGGAGCTAAAATTATTACTCAGATTAATTATTAAAATGTCACATATATTTTATCGAAATATGAATATGTATTAGACACATGACCATATACAGGGATAAAAAAAGTATTCGAACACACATAATTCTGCTAATATTTCCAGAAACACGTTCATGATAAACATGAAATTTATTACAAAGCTTTGTAATATGGAACAAAACATTTGATTTGTGCGTACATTTTTTTACAAACAAAAACAGCAAAAATCGAAAATAAAGTATTTGAACGCTTGATCATATCCTATAAATAATTATCAAATCAATATTTGGTTTTCAAATTTTTTGCATCAATCACAGCTTGGAGTCTCTTTGGCATCTGTTGGACAAGAGTTTTTGTTATTTCAGGTCCAATTTCCCCCATTCATCAAGAAGAACAGTCCGTAATGTTTGTTGATTAGAAAATCTGTTTTCTAAGTTTGCAGTCCAACATACTCCACAGATTTTCTATTGGGTTTAAGTCAGGTAACTGGGGGTGTGTAAGGCGACATCTTGGTGCATTACACCGCAACCACTCTCTGCTGATGTTGGCCGCATGTTTAGGATCATTATCTTGTTGAAAATAAAATGACCCATTTAATCCTAATTTGTCCACAGACTCAAGAAGGTTGCTGTCCAAAATACAGATTTACATTCTGGCATTCATATTTCCATCAATAACCGCAATACTGTCTACCGAAAACTGTCTAGTATGGACTATTTTATTTGAACATAGCTACTCGAAAACTAACAATAGTAAGTCTGATAGTAACTAAGCAAAAACGCTGTCCTGATGTCATCATTTGTGGAGGCTCGAGGACATGCAAACATGGCATCAAATATCCAATCAAATTATATAATTGCAAGAAATGATGTCATCGGGACAGATTTTGTTAGTAGTTTTTTTTTTGAGTGGAGGGTTCATACAAAATAGGCCATAAATGACAGGTTTCAATAGGAGTTATTAATTCACTGGCTTTCCCATGTCCCTTATTTATTATGTGGAATTTTTTTCTGGCCATTTTTCCTCCATCAAATTTCCGTGATATGTTCGATCCCATGGGAATTTTTGCCGCCCTTTCCATATGCTGCTATTGGATTCTGCCCCCTTCATCAACGTCTTGTAAAACGTGTGAGCCAGGCCCATTTGCAACGTTATTTTAACCTGCATGGGGTCTGTTGATCCTGGGCCAACCCCACCCTACTCACACCAACTCTCAACATCATAAGCAATTTACATATGGTCTTTTTCAAAAGAGTTTATAGGCGATATTGATAATTTTTCAAAAATAACCAGAAAACATGTAGGACATTTTAGAAAAAAATATTTTATACGAGGCTCGTAGAAATTTTATTAAACCATCTTGAGTAGTTTGTTATACACTTTAATGATAGTTTCTAAAAAAAATTCGGCATGGCCGTGGAGAAAAATTTTTTTTTCATAAATGGCCAGACACGTTTATGAATCACTATTTGTACGTATAAACATATCTGTCCATGCATTGATTCGCATATAGGTACCATATATGAACATGATGGCTAATAGTACAACGCAGTATTCACTGTGAGTCATAATAAAGTAGAACCCAGTAAAAAAAAAATCAACTTCGTGAAAAATGCACTTACATAGAACAATAGTGTAGAAACAAAAATGAATTATAAAATGTGCTCAAAACTTTCTCCGGCGGCCTTTACACAAGCCCGGAGTCTAACGCGCCATTCTTTGATCGACAAATCAATTATACGCTGGTCGAGTTCAATCCAAGTTTTCTTAATTCGTAGTTTAAAGTCTTCGATATTATTAAACTTCGATTTGTAAACCATTTCCTGGAGAACTCCCCAAATTTTGTAGTCCATGCACTGGATTCAAGTCTGGTGGCCAGTGGTTGGGTTCAATGAACTGTGGCGTTTCCCATTGCAGCAATTCAACTGTTTCTTGAGCAAAGTAAGCGGACTTGTTGAAAAACGAAAAAATCCGAGATTTGACGCATGTCCGGAAGAAGGTTTTTGTTTCTACACTAATGTTCTATTTAAGTGAAAAACTTCATTTCGTATCATCATTACGTAAACTTCATTTAAATCGAAGCATTTTTCACGAAGTTGTGATTGCTTTAGTACGTTCTTCTTTTTTATGACTCACAGTGTGTAATAATTTAATTAAGGACTGGAGAAAACTTGACTATGTGTAGACCATTGCAGTTTTATTTGGCCCATATACTGTATTTCCAATACTACTCATCGATGCCTAATTAAGTTTTATATCTATCCAATGATCCAATCATGACCAATATATGACCCATTAATTTCAAAATATGGCCCATCACGCTGTTTAGTATTTCACCAAATGTAATGTTCACCATGCCACCTAGTGGCAAAATAAACTACAAAGGTGTTACAAAAATTGTTTGTGTACATATTTTTTGTTTTTAATTTATCATAACGGTACATTTAATACGACTGATTGTGAAAACATCTATGTAATTGTGGCATATCCAAAATTATCCAAAATATATCCAAAATTATGTCGGAAAAAGTCAACGTGGCAGGTATAGGCTTGGTCTTAGGATAGATGATGAAGAAAGATCTATAGCCTCAGGCCTCTCAGGACCTGTTACGGATGTATCTGGGATAAAGTTAATTCAGAATTTTCGTACAGGCTATGGTAGTATATCTTTGAAATTCTGTTTAACGTCCAAATTTGAGGTTGGATAATATTTGCGAAGATATACAGTAGTGGGATAGATTTCAAGCTGTTAAAAGTTTTTTCTGTTTATATTAGCCCAATTAAGTTATAAAAAGCAGGATTACGACCTCACTTCCCTTATTTAATTTTCTTTTTAAAATAATAGTCCATTAAAACTTATTCACAATTGCTATTTGAGACTAAATAAAATAATACGAGTACCAAAAAGAAATCATTAAAGAATAAAACAATTCAAGATCTCTATTGGCAATATATAAAAGCCTACTAAATATTTTCCTAAAATCCAGATTATTTTGATACAAATTTTAAAATGGGTCCATTTCATTTATTTCTCTCAGGCACTTACATTTGTACTTCAAACTGAATCTGATCTGTAGTCTAGACCAGTGAATATAAGAAAAGAAAAAAAATGAACGAAAAACCATAAACGGAAGTGAATTTAATCCGGTCGAAATCCATTAAGTTTTCAAACCGTAATGTCTAAAAATCCATTTTTCAAAGGTCAGCCTCTTGCATCTTGGTGCATTCAAGATTTGACAAGTTGAATCATTTTCCAGTTTTGATTTTTTAAACGCCCATTAGACTGCATTTGGATTGGTCCATAACGAAAAAGCAAAATCGATGACCATTCACATGGAAAAAAGGTCAACAGAATGGCCGAAGCAGAAAACTTATTGCGGTCATATGATTGAATTTCCGACTTTTTGACCCATCCGAGAATATGCAAGATCAATGAGGATAATCATTATAATGGAATTTGTAGCCTCATCTTGAATCAAGCAAATAAAGTACAGGTATGTATGTATTTAAAAGTGTTTCTTTTACATGAAATTAATTTGAAATGCTATATAATAATCATTATAAGCCAATGTCTGCATTCAGAAAAAAACCCAATGATTTTCATTAAAACTCATTTGTTTAAAAAAAATTGTCATTCATTAATATGACCAATCAGGGAATGCCATCAGAAAATCTTCGTATCTTCTAGCTCTACCAGAAACAACTTTTATATATTCAATAACTGAAAATGCATTTGTTCCGCCTTTAACATCTGCTAATAAAAAAATACAAACGGAACATGCATACCTTTCGAAAGCAGAACACATGTTCTCAACACGTTTAACAGTTGTACATGCATGGCAGCAACACTATGCTCATTAAGCAATGTGCTCAGACAGACATTTAGCATCGTCTATAAACTCTTAACGACCAATTGTACAACTTTGGCAATGTTTCAGATCACCGGTCAATTTTCGCAAAAACGATTCCAGGAATGCTTAGAAATGTCCCTGACTTTTCCGGGAATAACAACTGGCAATTGGGGAGTGAAATGGGGGTATAAAGAAAGCAATTCGCCGGGCCGTTAATTAGATACGGAATTTACGATATGGAAACGAACTCTTACAATTAGCTGGAAGTGGTCCAAAACCCAGATCTGGAATTGTTACAATTAATAGTTAGCTTGAAATTAACCCTCAGTATACAAAAAATGGCAGCCAGGGATTTGCAGTCAGTTAAACAGCTGCGATTCGGTGGAAAAATCCCATAATTCATAAATGGGATGGTTTATTAGTTTCGGCAAAGCAACGTTTTTTTTTTTTTTTTAAATAAATAGAGAATGGTGATAGTACAACTAATTACCTACATCTAAACTTTACAAGTAATAAATGGGTACAGTTATAATTCCAAAGCATACATTTATATAAAGGGTTGTAACATAAATATCAGCAATTTCAACGAGAGAACCATAAATAAAAAAAGATTTAATTTAAAAACGGGAGGTTTAATCATCCCTAGGCAATTACGATCTTAAACCCCATTTAAAGCTGACATGCGTATTAGTATAAAATATTTCTATGCTTAAAAATGTTTAACAAAATTTCAAATAAGGCAAGCAAGAGATTTTTGATCAATTGAAAGATTTCAGTAAAAAATATAAAGTTGAATGTTAGACATATACATTTTATTAAAAAATACAGTATACAGACATAGAAGAAAGTGTACACGGTATGGCGATAGATATGACTATTTACTCGAATGCAGTACTGTCATATATATATGAACATATGGAGTAGAATTTCGCCTATATGATATTTTCCATCCAGGTAACTTAAGAACCATCTTCAAGAATAAAACATTACAGCTACACTACATTAAAATTCAAAAATAAAGTTCTGATTGCAAAACACTTGCATCGCATGAAATTATTCATTACAAAAATAAATTCAGAATTTGACTAATTTTTTTAGCATCGATGAAAATGTTAACATCTTGCAAAAATAAATAATTAAAAAAATACTTGATTTTCTTTAAAATTCATCATTTTAATCCGAAAGTCAATTGCATATGCTAGTTATGCATTTATAATAAGCTAAGAGGGATCACAACCCTATTCTTTTCAATGGGTCGGGCTTTCAAAGATACTCACAGTTGAATGAGGGAGGTTTGGGTGGTGGTGAGAATTGTTTGGAGTGACTTGGTGGATCAGCAAGGGCCTCTTATTGTTGTTTTTTACTTTGAAACGATAGATTTTTAAAAAATTAATATACAAGTTTGAAAAATGTCTATTATTTTGCACACGCTGCCAGCAGGTGGCAGCAAGTTGTGAGTGCGAAAATTCATTTTTTCACGTTAAAGTAGTTTAACGTGAAAATCGACACGATCAGTACCTCGCTGATTTTTAAAGCTATTTAAACAATTTTTATTTTTATTTAATCCTCTTTTGTTTGACTGTGAGTGTCTTTGCAAGTTTTCCCATTGAAAGGGATAAGGGTTGTAATCCCCCTTAATCTACACAAGTAGTTGTTATAAAAAACTATAGGCTTGCTTTTTTACCTCATGTACACATTTTTAAATTGAATTTCCATGAACAACTTTCAATGCAATATTAACTCAACTTTCCTACAATTTTTAAAAATATTAATTTAAAAACTTTTTTTGTGCTAAAAGTACAGAACTTAATAAATGTCCAAAAATGAATACCATACGTTTCTCATCACTTTCGATTACTAACATTTGAGCGGCTACAAGAAACGATGGGCGAGTATCAGGTAAGAGTGTCATATGCTTCCCCCTGGCGGCGTTTAGTACCTCTTCCATGGATTTTCCTATGGATTTTCACTCGGATGGTGGCGCTACTTACCCCCTGTCGTAGAATCGACTCTCCTGAACCTTACTCTCCATCGCACTTTACCGTCTTTTGCGCACAGCTCCGCAAGCCGGCCTCCAATCGCACGTGTGTCCGGTGTATAGCGGGGGGAAACTCGCCGAAGCGCCGCCACCTCTGGCCTGACCTTTGACCCGCGACCCGTGACCTGTGACCCTTCCCCTTCGACTCCCTCTCGACCTCTTCACCGGTTCTCCGCACGACAGCGGGTCGTTTTCAAACGCGAAAATCTGACACTTTTCAACCCTTTTACTCATCATCGTCTCTATATTATCCCTGTGCAAATTTTTCATACCTTTCATTTTTTTCTGCTATTTTATATTTTTTTTTTCTGGTCCCTCCCAAGTTTCGTGTTTTGTGTGTATATGTGAGTGTGTGCTTTTGTGTTTTTGTGCATTGACACGAGGCCTGTTTTTTTCGACATTGTCATCTTCGTCGATCCCGGGACTTCTGGAGGAAACTGCACTTCCTGGATTATATTTGAGTTGGAAATAATAAAAAAAGGGAGAAATATATTTATATATAGTATACTACTACTGCTATACTACAATACTACTACTACTACTACTACTGCTGCAACACTTATCGTGAAATTTCGCTAAACGAAAAATGTGTAGGAATTCGACCTCAACATTCAACCAAAAGGTAAGTGAAAAACGTAAACTGAATTTCTAATGTAAAATTACAGAAAAACTGACGAAAATATCGATAAAAGGAATTCAAAAACACACAAAAAAGATAGCTTATGAAAATAATCGACGATGTGGAACAAAACTACAAAGATATTAAATAATAAAAATGAAATAATATGTCCAAATTCGAGAAAATTATATTTTTGAAACTTAGACGATGATAACGACTTTAAAGCTGAATACAACTACAAAGAATCTACAAAAATTTTTAAAATAATATCGAAAGGGTTAATAAAAGCATATTTTGAGAAAACATTTTCAGTAAATTGCTCGTAAAAAGTAAAAATCTGGAACTTGTATAATATGTGTACTGATAATCTACATTCAAGGCATTCAACTTGTGAGATATCAAAGAGATTATAAAATATTATCAAGTAGAAAATCTATCATTGAATAAAGCTTTAAATTATTACCAAACTCATTCAAAAAAGCATTTTATCAGAAAAAGTATTCTACGAATGTATTCACACATTTCCGGGAAAATACAGAATGAATAAAACTACAAAATTAAGCCAAAAAATTGCGACAATAATACTGAATTAATTTTTATGATCAAATCCAATTAAAGCTAATATTTATGAAATTGCTATGAAATCAGATATATACTAGTATTACGTTGGTTAGGATTACTACATGAAAGTATTATTAAACCAGAGCAAAAAAAAGTATTTTAAGAAAGTGTTCTTATAGGAACCGTATACGGGAAATAAAAAACTATAAGAACTGATAATAATTTTATTAAGTGCTGATATTTCTGATTTTATTCCATATTTTAATTAGTAAATAAAAATAAAATTTAAGGAGATTTAACATTACACACCCAAAGTTTTTAATTGCTGCACAAACTGGAGCTACTACCATATATATATGCCCAGCATTTACATCACTAATGAAAAATAAACAAGTTTAGAATAATTTGCATTAAATTTTCATTTAAATTAAATTAGCATATTTCTTAGCAAAATATTTACACATGTTGAAACTATAGTAATGCTTTAATATACGAATCGCCCAGAGATTTTGTCGACTTTATATTTTTAATTACTTATTCAACGTCATATTTGGTATACTGGAAACTCTATTATGGGAATGGTAAAACCCACTGAAGTTATTGAATATATTTTAATTGATGTTTATTTATTTATTTATTTAAAATATAAATTAAATATATATTAAAAATATATATTATTAATCCAAGGTATCTCACATTACAGAAATAATAGACAACTATTGCAAGTCACTTTTATGTTGAGATAGCAAATAGTTATTTTTTGCTTTTTGGATTATATAACGTTGGTTGAGCATGTTTTAAACCGTCAATTACAGCTTTGTTATACCAGTATTCGTTAACTAAATTTAAGAATAAGTAACATGCGTATAACTGTAATCGGCCATTGTCATCACTGGTTGTTTCCCCACAATGCAGAAATATTTTCCCAATTTTTCCACACAAGTTCAAAAGTTACCTTGTGTATAATAATTCTATGCTCCCTGGGTGGAAAATGCCATATATATTTATTATGACACATACGTGACACAAATATTCCTCATATCTATACATGAAAACATGTCAATTCACGTATAAGACATTATATGATATTCTCCATATATTCATGTTAACATCTTACATTACATTTGATTGTGGTTTTTATAGCATTATTCATATATAGAAAAAAACAATTATTCGGTACAGTGTATACAGAACGTGTATAATTTCTTATAATATGAATCAACTGTTGAAATCTAATAAAGAGAAGTGCGCATACAAGGGCCTTAATTAAGTTAGACACATAGGGAGATACTTCATATGACCAAAGTCAACAGTACACGTGACCATACGTTACCATATAATTCTCCCATATGAATATTTATGGACATAAACGTCATATTTGCATATTTTTTTTAATAAACATCATTTGAGTATTACTCTCACAAAAACGAATTTAGATTTTTTGGGACTGATGGATACATGTATCTGTAGACATATTTAACTATTGTGTGCATTTGATTTAAGCCCTCAAGTAAGTAAAATCCAAAAAATGTAACTGTAGATTGTTAGCATCGCGTTTCGCAAATTAAATTTGAGATTAAACAAAGTGTGTTTCGGTGCCACTGGCCATTGTCATCGCCTGTTTTATTTCGCTTCAAAGAATCCTAACCAATGACCGCAAATTATGCGAGCCCATTCCGTTAAATTAATCAAGACGTCGTGAATGTATCGCGGATTTGCGAGAAAATTGCGTAGAAACAACAAACATTCAGCGTTTTGCGATATATTTCAATGTTTTTAAAGCTTCCGCTTGCTGCATTTGGAGTTCACGAAGCAACGTCATATCGTGTCACTCGTTAAAAATGCGTGCATATTTATAGCACGGATTATGCAAATTTTATACCTTTCATCAACGTATTTGTGAGCATGAGCCTAATTAGGCCGAAAAACAATAGCCGACAAGTTTTCAATTGCAATATCCGGAAGAGGGTTTCAGACGAGGCGGATATGGACCTTATCTCGACTAACTCGCCGCTTGGGGCGCTGCACACTTGCCTTGCAAGATGTTGGAATTAAACGATACCCGGGAAGAAAAGCTATATATACAGAAATATCTGGGACATATTTGGCCCATGGTGGGCTTATACATGGCTCATATACTGCGATGTTTCAACTATCCCTAGTGAAAAAAACAATAGAGATTTCTATTGCTATTTGAAACGTTGTTTTCTATTGGTATCAATAGAAAACTTCTATTGGTTTTATTGGTTTCAATTGTTTTCTGTGGTTTTCTATTGTTTTCTATTGTTCAGTCAATACATGAACCATAGAAAACAATTAAAATCAATAAAATGTCCAAATAACAATAGAAACCAATAGAAATCTCTATTGGTTTCTATTGTTTTTTCACCAGGGATGTCCTTGCATGGCCGTGTATATTGCTAGTGCTACTCATACATAAATATAAAGAATCTGTACATACATGTGTGTATATTTATAGCAATATACATGACCATGCAAAGACATATATGGATATACAAATGATATATTCGAACACAACGACCATACATGCACTTTATCGTCATATATATGTCCAATTTCTGGTCTAGACATACATAGAAAAAGCGATATGTCCATACATGGTCCATACAGTAGAACCTGTCTAAATGCATACGCTTGGGACCGGTAAAAATATGCTTTTAGATAGGTTGTACATTTATACACGGGTTACCAAGTCGGGACTGGCAGAATTTATGCATTTAGAGAGGTTATTGATTTACACAAGTTTGTACTGTATATGATTATTCCACCCAGGCATGCTCAGGTCACTATTCTTTGAGCAAATATCCATTGCGTTTAGATATAGTACATACTGTACATATGTACACTTGTTAAAAATATTTACACAATTACCGAAAATCATCAATTACTATATACAGTTTAAAATAAAATGTAATATATTCAACTAACACCCCAAATTTGATGTAAAAGATGATATCTTAGTTCAAAGTAAAAAATGAAGAAAACAAAGGCAGGAATTCGATTTCAGATATTTTGGTTTCTAGGAATGAATTATTAGAATATTTCTCAGACTTAATTATGCTTAAAGAAATTGCTTTATTGCAAAATGAAGCTCATTAAATCTTAAAAAATGTTTTAAAATTTAACATAAATTGTATTAAAAGGATTATGTGGATTCCGATGAATTAGTGAATTGGCCAATCAGGACTGCAGTTTATATGGGGAAAACCCTGAAGTACGAAAACAAACTCTAACCTACATTATAACAAACTCTACACAACATAATACTATTACAATGAGTTACATCATTGTGCAAAAAATAGTGTACCAAACTACAGTTTTGTTGCCTGATTGCTTTTCAACTGAGAGAATTCAAACATCTGAAGTGACATATCCACAAACTTTTTTGATGATTAGTTTTTACATTAACTACGAGTTTAGTGATTCGATGGCGTGTAATTTCTGTTAGAAACTCGGCACGAGAGCTGCACCATTGGTAAACAAATTGGTGCATGTCCGTATTAAATGACATTCAGGTTAGGCCGTCTCCATCTGAAGAGATTTACCATAAACCTAGTAAAACTATACCGGCAGAAACATAAATTATATATTTACAGTTTGCATAATTAATGTTTCCAATTAATCCCCTCCCAATTTTTTTTTCGGTGTCTCTTCCCTGAATATAATCGAGAAAGAAATTAGGGTGCAACGCACTGCCACTAACCAATGCTAGCAGAAAAAAGTGCGTTCAGTCAATAATAAATGCGGTGAAACGAGCTAACTACTAGTTAGGGAATAATAAAATGGCGAAAGGACAATGAAACCTGTTCCATAGTGTCACGTTTCATAATGCGCAGCGGGTTGTTAAACGACGGACAAATAACGCTCCAAACTGTGGCGCGGGTCACGTGACATTTACCCTAAATTCGTTTTATTAAAACGAAAGTATTTCCAAATTGAAATGAAGGCTTGGTTCGGCTGAGCAGTTTTCTGTTTGGGCCAAATATTCGTACGCAACTTAATGTTTTCGCATCAGGAGGCAAATGGATATTAATTTCTGGAGTATTTTCGTTCTCGTTTCAAATAATAAGGAGGTTCCCTCTCGAATACAGACGATGGAAAATACTACACTCGCGTGATTACACGTTATTAATACAGTGGGTTGAAGGAGACTAGACTTCTTCACACATAGTCTCTTCCGAAATCCAGCGGCATTTCTACCACGATCAATTCGAGAAAAAGCCGCCTACTTCCGAACAAGGAATGGCAAATTTCGGACAAGCTTTCCGCGAGAAACTGCATTTCATAATCCCTAATAAGTGGCATATTTGTGATTAAGCAGATTTAATTTGCCTTTTACGCCAGATTTGAAGATCTCTCTGAGAATAAGCCCATATTATCGCTTAGATTGCTGCTCCTTGAATATCATTGAATGGCAAACACTGCTAACAACAGTGCTTTGCGGGAAATGAACTTCTTTAAATTTTCCCCTTGAAGAAAACATGTATTAATATGAGGCCCCTTAATGGCTACTTAGCTATTACCCTTGTTGATCCTTGATTATAATTGCCATCAAACACTGCTAATAATAATAATATGTTGCGGGCATTATATTATAAATAAATAAAATTCCAATACATTTTCCCCTTGAAGAAAACAAACAGCTACTCGTACATGTATTAATCTGAAACTCCTTAATGGCTACTTAGTGCTAACCCTTGCTGCCCCTTGAATATCAATTAAAGGCAAACACTGCTAACACTAAAGTCTTGCGGGAAAGTAAGCAACTTCACGAAACTTCTCCCTTTAAAAAAATAAACACCTGCACATACAGTGAAACCTCGATTTACGAACTTAATCCGTTCTATGACACTGTTCGTAAACTGAAAAGCTCGTCATTCGAATCAATTTTTTTAAAACATGGTATGGTTTAATGTGGGGAAATAATACACTATTATTTGTGGAATTAAATTTATTGGCAGTTCAATGACAAAATACACAAAATCAGCGCCGGATTCTGACCTGGAAACGAAGATCTTGTGTTCAAAGGATGTCCGAAAATGCATGATCAAATTTTTACATGGTTCTATTGTGTTAGATACGTTACAAATGCATGAAAGGTTGACATATAACAGTAATATTAGAAGAAAGCAGTTTTAATTACCAAAACAAACGCATCTTTATTCTTTAGAATAGTACAAGTCTTCGATTTCGCCATGTTGTACTCCTTGGCAAAATCCGAAACGCGATCAACACTTTCATGTTTAGCTATAATTTCCTTTTTTAAATGAACAATAATTTGTTTGTGATTCTTCTTAACGCCACATTCACTAAAACTTTGCACTTTTTTGGTAGCCATTAAAAGGTGAACTGCGTTGCTGTAGGGGACGTTGCTCTACAAAGGGTTTTGTCCCGTTCGTTAATTGGAACATCGTTCGTAAATCGAAACAACATGTGGTGTTCGTAAATCGAATTGTTCGTAAAAAGATACGTTCGTAAATCGAGGTTCCACTATTTATAAATGTAAAGTTTATTAATAACAGATTATGGTTAACCCTTGCTACCCCTTGAATATTAATGCAAGGCAAACACCGCTAACACTAAAGTCTTGTGGGAAGGCACATTAAAAACATTTCCACTTTAAGAAAAAATAAACAGCTACACGATAATGTATTAATGTAAAGCCTGTAAATAGCACCTTAGTTCTAACCCATGTGACATTTACGCGAAATATTGGGGAAAAATATTTTCGGCGAACAACTCTCCGAGAATAAACCAAAAAATCATCCTGTCCCTTGAATAACAATAGGAGGCAAACACTGCTTACATTGTACAACGTACATTTTTTTTTCATGATTATAAAAATATTTAACGAGTAAGTCACATTGCTTTGTCAACAAAGTACAAACTGCTTGCTGGAGAGATAAGCAACATGCACCACTATGCATTAATAAAAGTTCAAATTAATTTGTTTACTTACCAAATACGGCTTTAGATGATCTGCTTCACTCAGTGGTGATCCCATGGGTAGAAAATCATCCAAAATTAATGAATCTGGGGCGCGCACTTTACAGTTTGTGTTGGTGTTGTAATTTCTAATGCAAAACAGTTCCGATGTGAGTTTTGTTTATTTGCAAACTGGAAGTTCGCGGAACAATATTGAACTCCTCTTCACGTTTTCCCAGAAGTTACACCACGTGATACGACTATCGCAGCTTAGATCTGAAAAACCAAAAGAATGGAAATTGTTATGAATTTTGTGAACCACAACTAAAGTAAGTATGTGCAACACAACCAATGAAACATTAAATTTGTTGAAACTTATTTTATTATTTAATCGTATGCATCGTATTTTATCTTTATATATTATATTATATATATATATATATATATATATATAAAAAGCTTCCATGTATATATGTTACAGTTAATGTGTCAAACCAGTCATTTTGTAAAATGACTGGTTCATTGTGCAGGCATTGTACAAAATGACTGGTCACATAATGACATCCGATTAATAATAACCTAACCTAACCTAACCAGGCAGTAAGTCAAATAAATAATAAAGCTAAATTTTCAAATACCAGTTATTTTGTAAAATGACTAGTTGACACATTGACTGTAACATATATACTACCCGGTTAATAAATTTAATACAGAAAAAAATACATATCCACTGTTATATTCTGAACATGATCATTCATGGTAGCTTGAGAGTAAACTATGACGAAACACCAACATCTTAATCACAAAGGAAAATAAAAATATGAAAAGTCACGATAGGGACTTAGAGGTTTTCCACAATCCCCTTGTTTTGTTTCCATGTATCTTGCAAATTTAGAAGTTCACAATGATTTTTCTAGTTATTTCAATGTTTCCACGCCAGCTGCTCATTTTACCTCTGTTTCTGGTTTCCACAATTCCGTATTCCCACACTATAAATAATTTCATCGTTTTCAATGATTCACACATTTTACACTAGTTTATTTCCGAGGGCAATAGCAGCGAGTCCTATAAATCCGTCACGATTTCGCCTGTTTCCAGTTCACACTTAAACTTTTATTCCTGTCGCAACTCTTCGTCATTAAATACGTTAATTATAATAATTGAAAGTGCACGAAGTGGGTTTCGAGAGTTTTTTTTGCTCTCCATCCTACGCTCCATTCATTTTAATATACAACTTCATACATGGAAATGGGCTGCGGAATTGTGCAATTGGCATCCATTTCGAGCGAAAATGTAGGACACGAAAGGTGCATTTAGATGTCCAATAAACACGCAAAGCCAAAATGTATAGATTGCTCAGCCAGATATTTGTACAGAACTAGGCATTGCTATAGCATTCGTGTTAGACGCTTATAAGAGACACGCATGCGTCCAAAAATCCCCTTCGCAACAAGCGGAAAATGCGGAACTATTGTTACTCGATATTGCTGACCAATGGTCGGACACGTGTTCTTGGAATCTGACAGAATGCCGCATTTTGCAATATTAAATCCTAAAAAGGTCAGAGCTTCCTGTTTAGACATTAAAGGGGTGACATATCGACAGCACTGACAAATGAAATATCTACGCCCACCGTTAGAATTTGAAATAAATTGAAATTATCTACAACTGAAAACAAAATAGAATGGACAGAACAGTGGGGGTTAAGTACAGAATGAACTTTGCCTGGTGGAAATATGTTGTATGCGTGTGTATGGGATAAATATGCAAAATGGTTTATATATATGAAAATTAAATTATACATGCATATTCCGGTCAATTTATTTAATCTTTATTAGCGATGAATTTCTATTATATTCGCATATTGCTTAAAATGAATAAATTGCCTACATAATTCTACAGGGTGGGCCAATAAAAAGTAAGCCAACTTTATAAAAATCATAAAAAGGTTATTTTTAATGGAATTTAATGAAAATTTGTACAAATATTGTTTTTCTCTTTACTTTCGAATTGCCCTCGTTCACGTTCT
>JAQGBW010003851.1:0-15184 GCA_034698625.1 Julus scanicus | reverse complement strand
TTTCCGTCATATGCAATTTCCCCCCCCCCCCCCCTTTCTTTCTTATGAAAAAAAAATCTCATATCTTTTATGAATAAGTGAATTCGGAAATCCAGTTTCTTGAATCATCACTTTGCACATAACGCCCATAAACTCATGTGGATTTGCACAGCGTCTTCTCGTCGTCAGTGACAAATTCGTCGCTAAAACTATATGTTTCGGTTAATGAAATTATTTTATTATTTTTTTTAGACCGAATTAGCACCGTTTGACATTTTTAGTGTGTTGTATTAATCCTGTTTGGAAGTGAAGTTCATCTTTCTTGTTAAACAGTTGGATACTTTGTTCTAATATGTCTAGGCTATACAAAACGCATGAGAGTAAGCTGAGTATCCATTATGTCTTCTTGCATTATGCTTTCAAAGTACTAACTAGCGATCCAAGTGGGGGAATAAGACAAAACTAGGCCAAGATAACAGGCGCATAATCGCTGGCACCTCGAAATGTTAGTCATATCTTTATACGTTTTTTGTGATGCAACATTATAGCCCTTGTTCATCCCCGCCTAATAATGACGAAGGTATCCTCAAAGCCACCTTTGACCTTTGTAAAAATAAAAAAAGCTGAACAAAGTAAAGGTGCGTCATCATGTTTGCATTAAAGGAAGTCGTATCATTAGCTATGATAATTTCCTATTTGATTCCTATCGATGTGGCGCCATCTAACTGTTGGCTGAAGAAGCAATAACAGCATTTGAGTTTGGCCATTGCAGTTTTTATTTACCTACATAACTTTACAAATATTGTAAGTTGAGTAAATATTATAGCGCCATCTACCTACTTATGAGAATGGAGCTGTAATTCGCATATATAATATTGCTAATATTGATTTAACAGAAAAAAATGGTTTTGTTTGTCAACTCATAGCAATACATAAAAAGGACAAGTTTTTTAATTGTGAGCAATTATTCTGCTGATGTCCTGGTTATAAAGTGATTTTCAACGAAATGTTATGTCCAATGGTCGGGAATATTCGAAAGATAATATGTTGACTTCATATCACTGTCACCCAATGCCCACCATGTGATTCATATTAATTAGTACAATTCCAAAATACAGTGTTTAAGTTACATTGAAATCAATCTCAAAGTATGCTGTATTTTACTTAAGTGGTACTGTATAATATGCAGTTACTGATTAAGTGGCCTACTGGTAGTGTAATCAAACCAAGTTTATAGACAACTCAGTTGCCATACATATATAGGCTATATACATATATGTTGTTTGATACTTTTAAAATTAACTCTTAAAGCAAACATCGATGATGTTCCTGGATCATTAATTCAATATCATACAAATTATCTCAACCGCATTGGTCAGGAATTATAAATCTTTAGTAAAAGTATGGTATAAATAAGTGTGTTCCGTTTATGGGACATGCTGATAAAAAGGACTAAAACCACGTATATGACTGTAGTAGCCCAAAACTAAAGTTGCGTGCGGCTTATGGATGCATGGGCGTGTGAAGTAAGGCAATTTGTTTCATCTAAGCTCTTAAATTCAACGATGGATTATTTAAATTCCATTTAACCACAAGTTTTGTGTCGGCATTATAAATGTACCATTCATAGTATTAAAAATCTGACATATGGGCAAAATTCCGGTATCATAAAATCGCGTGCATAGGTCACAGTGTTTGTAAACCTTTTATCGTAAGGTCACAAGATCCTTATCCGTTTATAGTAGATTAATTTTATAAAGTTATTTGTCCGCATGTTTTGGTATGCACACGAAGGCTACAGACTTTAAAAAAAAAAATAGATATGCGTGCTATATATTGGAAATTTCAATTAAACGTTTACCTTCATCACGCCCATTATTAAAATTCAGTTTTCGATATTTTAACAGTTTACCCCATTTTAGTTTTTGTGAGTGGTTTGATAATGTTTTCCGGGAATAGGGAGAACCATTGACCGCAAGGTGACGCAACCATCGAGCAGTGTGACAAAACTGATCACGCCTTGTCGATGACATGATCCCTATATATACCGATGATGTCACCGGCACTATTTAGGGCGAAAGTGCGTTCTTCTTACGTAATTATAGCAGACATGGACCTAATTTCGGACTCGCTTCCCCGTCCATTAGTCACATATTTTGAGAGGGTGAAACTGGGCGATAATGTTCCATTTTTATTTATTAACGAGGTTAGTCCAAATCGTGGCGTGGCGATTAGGACATGATTTTTTTTTCACGGGGAGCGCCCCTCCCCCTCGTTTATTCGACCACCGATATACAAATTATAGCCATATGACGGACTATGGAAGGGTTATATATATAAACCCTCTGTGAACGACGTTGCGCAAAAGCTAATTAATGTTTCGCGGTGTTGCGTATTATTCATTACTTAATTCGACGTTAGTTTTTTTTTTGCGGCCACCAACCGAACGGTCGTAGTCGCAACGCGGCCTATGACTCAACCCCGGCAATAAAAAAAAATGCACAGAAATGGGTTCGATCAGGGGGGTTGGCTTACCAAATCCGTCATTAATGCGCTCTTTAAATGCGGTTGGTGCAACGCGTTGCCGACGTATGTAGGTTAGAAACCCCAAAACGCGCGTTTTATTTATAAACTTGCTACTACATCCGATTATGCCGCAGCTGCTGCCGCGTTCGATGCCAGAGAAAGTGGAGTGTAGATCAGTGGGGAACGAGGTCAACGGGTCAGTGTTAGATGGTCAGCGGGTCAGTGGGAGAAATCGCGGGGAGGCAACACCAAATGTTGTTTTTTAGGACAATTAGACAGGAGCTAGTTAGCACAACGATTTAATTAACTAGACGCGGCGAGGGTCGTTCCGTCAGAGTGTGGAATGCGTGTCCAAGTTTTCGTTTAGGGCCAACCCGGGACATAGCCTTACCAGACCAAAAAAAATTACAAGGAATTATAAATTCATGACGAACGTGTGGAAAAATTATATATGGCATACATATTTGGTTTAACATATATTGGGAATGCCATAAATGGACATAACAGAATTTGGACATTATTAACGCATTTTTTTCTAGGGTTTCTCAAACAGGCCCCAAAATTTCGCATGTCTGCTGTTTAATTAGTTAATTGGGGCAAATGTACACGTGCTGACCCAGTTTTTAAAACAACGTTTTCTAATTGGCTGGACCTACTGCAATGGGGCTTTTAGAAGTGCTGGAAAAAAAGGAACCTGTGCAAGCTGCATTTGTGCCCATTTCACAAAAGACACTCAACTTGTGGAACTAGGCTGAACTGCTTGAATCTAATGCGCATGTGCACCATATGTGGGCCAAATTAAGAAATATAGTCCAACTGTCCAAGGGAAAAGTTCATTGAGTATACCCCTATTTAATAATCATGCAGTTTATGCAATTTGATACATGTACTTAAACAGCATGAATTCTATGCAAAATGGGCGAAAATTTGAAATTATTTTTAGGTAAAATCTATTTTTTGAATATCCACTGATAGTGGTTCAGTATGTGCTTTGACAATTTTACGCTTTGATTAGTGTGCCGTTAGTAGATTTGATAACGAGTTAAAACTAACTCTAATGTGATTTTGTACATCGTATTGTGAATTGATTTAAATTGATTGGTTTGCCTCTGCCATTTGGCATTTTTATGCTTGATGCAGGATAATGAATTGAATTAAAAACAATATTGAAAGCACTTTACTTGTGATGTCAAAACACCGAGTAACAAAATCGCACAATGTTACCATTGTATTGCATAGTTAATCCTCCTGCCTGTGTGGGTTTCTTCTTATACAGACCTGCCTGTGGCCTTTGGTCGTGGGGGTCGTGAAATAACCACCCCAAAACAAACAAATAAACAAGCTGTGGATACTTATTACCAACACTATAAGGCGTGGGAATTTAGTATTTGTTTCGAGAGCGTGAGTGATTAATGTACGTTTGATAATGAAAAAGGAAAACAACGAATAGATCATTGTTTTATTTGGGTAGATATAGTACATTTGAATGCATATTTTGCATAGAAAATAGAAAGTGCCGCTAACACACTTATTCAATTTTTGGATATTTAAACATTTATTTATTTTTTAGTATAGAAATGGAAAATTCGAAACATGGATCCTTTCAGGAAATGCTGTAATCATAGTTTATTTTTACGGATATTTTTTCCCTATATTTCGTTATTTTTGGTACAGGGTTGTCTATGTCAAAATGTTCGACGAAAGGTCCAACGAATGTCCAACTTTACACTTTCCCCAAAAGTTCTTTTGTTCCCCTTTAATTCTGTAAGTCCACGTCCCTTTGGCAGCTTGGCTAAAAGGTGTATTACATTTTAACCATTTAAAGATACTCGACACCGTCTAGAAAGAAAAAAAGCGGGCTAAAGATTATTTCGTTCAAATGTAGGTCAAGCGATATTAAAATACTAGCGTAATTTAATCTCGGGGGAAAAAAAACACGAAAAATGCTCGCTGAATGATATCTCGCCAGAAAAGTTTGATAAAATACTCTGAATGTGTTGTGAAATTTCGATTAAAATTGCCTGCATTGGGGATCGATATAGCGAATCCCTCGTTTTGGAAAATTTTCCCATTTTCGGTAAATGCAGCATGTTTGTTACGAATTTTACTGTTGCATTGCATAGCTTACTTATAGTTAATAATTGTTATTCTGATGAATTGTAGGCATATACTATGCACATTGCATTCATTGGATCGATTGGTATGTTTTTCGTTGCACCAAACACTGTTAACCCCAGTTATTCACTGTACTAGCCAACTAACTGCACACGTTTAGGGAGCAGTTAGAATTCAGCTTTATTTGTATTCCATGGTTGTTAAAGGTCGTTTTTGTCTTTAGATTGATGCAATGCACCATTAAATCTCTACTGGCTTTACAGATAAAATACTAATTTGACCTGTATTATCTGACATGATATTTAAGCTTTTTTGTTATTCGAAATGCTAGAGCAGGAAGATAGCAAATCCTCATGCAGTTTTGATATACCTTTTTTTAAAAAAAAATTTTGTGTCTTTAGGTGAACAGTCTTAGGCGGCTGGAATGTCATGCATGGGATTGCCTTAGATGCAATACGCCATAACATTCCAGGCAACTAAGGCTCTTTAGTCACGTGAAAGTAAATGCAGTGGTTTTTGTTCAAAACGTAACTGAAACTATAAAACAGTAGATGTTTCGATTACAAAAAAAATGTTGCTGGAAAAGTGATGGAATGTTTGTGAAAGCTGAATGACGTCGGTGAATGTCATGCATACATACACTGTATATGTACGTTTATGTATTCAATCGTGAGCCAAATAAAAAAAATTGTAGTTTTTGAATGAACTGGGGAATAAAAATGATGACGAACAATGAAACGAGTCCAGTGCATGGTGACACAACACAGGAAACAGATTATATCGCTTGATTATAGATGCGCAGCATCACAAAAGATTCGGGGTTTTATTATTATTGTTGTTGTTAGTATTAACCGTTTTCGCATACGATTTTGTTTCAAAAGCCAACGTCATTGCGTTCTTTGGGGGCGGATATTCCGCTCCTATTTACGTAAATATTGTTAACGTTTCCATTTTATTATATGTTCATTTTGTCCACCATCTTTAAAAGTTGAATCTGTTTTACTCCAATATATTTAATGATGAAGTTTGGTGTCCAATTGAGTCGGGAATTAAATTTTCCCGTAAAATACTTAGGGTTTATGGGATTTATCCAATTATGTAAGGTTACAGATGAATGGAATCTTAAACATAACAACAGATCAGAAGGCGGTTTGAATTTAATTGGCAAGAAAGGGTTAAATTTTGAGGAAGAATATCTGGGCGAGGAAGGAGTGAGTATAGAGATATATTTTTTTTATATCTACACAATGCAGTTTAAAATAAACTGGTTTTAGTGCATTGGAAAATCACGCTTTGAACCACCTCTGAGTCACCAGGTACGTGCGAAAATGATTAAAACTTGGGCATTCTAAATCGTTTCATGAATTTGCATAATAAGATCATGCTGTCTGGCCCAGGTGAAGTAATGCCGAGTCGATAAAAATGACGTAAACACAAGTAGAAACAACTCGTTCGCCTTGTCACTGTTTCCCTAAATGTTACAATTTACGATAGTGCAAGCCTAAATTCGAAGCAATGCTATTTGCGTAATATTGCACTATCATAGCTATTTTCTCCTGCGAAATTGTAGGTGGTAAATTAACGCCACCAAACTTTAAAAAAAAAAATGAAGAGTAAATTGAATACACTTCTCGGCCATCTTTAAATCACTGATAATAATGCACCCAACGATAGAAAAATGAAGTGCAGAACCTTTGTTAAAGTTTTACTGTACCCAGTGTATTATAGTTGAACTGTAAACAATTAAACTTTTACTGGTATATAGTTGTCTACAAATTAACTACAATTCACCATTTTATAATAGTAAAGCGTAATGTTTCTGTAATAAATCAGCAGGGTTAACTATATGTAGTTAAACTCAACACATTTTTATTGCGGATATTCGGCCGATACTATCGGTTGAACTGCAAGTAGTAATTTTCGTTTAATTTCTCAAGATTCCTGAAGATTTTAAATGTGTACTTGTTTGACAATGGTGAGGGGAAATTCATGGTTAAATAAGCAAACTTGAGATTTGGTACAACTAACTACAGTTACATTTTTATTAAACTAGTTAAAAAGGTTGGCCACAAAAAAAGGGGGAAACTTTTTTGTTTTATTGTCGTAGTAAATCCAATTTTTCACAAATATGTATAGGGATGAACTTGATCAAACAGAAATCGACTCGTCAATTACCCAATGGCGCAAGCGCCTCTGGTCTTGGAGGAAACTTTGTGGGTTTTTCAGCCTACTCAATATGTCAATTGAGGGCGCCACTGTAAGCTACAGATGCTGGGGCATTTTCACATAAATGGTGATTAGGAACTCGAGGCCCTATGGTCTAAAAATGAGAGCAGAATGTTTAATCCCCTCCCTTAATGACGTCAGAGAATTGGAGAAACAAAACTACTGAGTTCTTTTTTTAAACTCTACTTTAGTCATCCTTTGAGAAGGCAATATGCTGCTGCCTTCAACACGTTTTTTTATGTGGGCCTTTATCCCTAACTTTAAAAGTAATGGACATGTGTCCAAGTTTGTCAAAGGTTTATAAAATGGAAAGCTGTTTTAAAAGGAAACTAATGTGCCCAGTGGTTTTGGATCATTATTTGGAAATAGTTTCCTGTAGAAACAGGAAACATAGATCAGCAAATCCATGGATGTTCATGGATTGCAAAACCATATGGACCATACGGATTTGCAGTAACAACGACGATCAACGAGAATGTGGAGGAAATCCACATATTTCAACACTTTGAGTACAAATTGAAATAGATGTTGTGTGTGTAATACTGTTTCCTGCATGTGTGTAAAATTGAATTTACTTTAAAAAATGTTTCCCCTTTTTCTGTGCATGGCCACCTTGTGGTTGAACGTACTACAGTGGAACCTCGCATAACGAGCATAATTCGTTCCGGAGTCTTTACTCGTAATGCGAAACAATTTACGAAACAATCGCATAATTCGGGGATTCCCTAATCCACGTCGCTCGTTAAACGAGTCGTTTTTAAAAAATGTATATTGCTCGTTATGCGAATTACTCGTTTTGCGAGGTGCTCGTTAAGCGAGGCTCCACTGTATATGACTGTGCATTTTAGTTTTTTCTGGGAAATGTCCTTTAATCCTTCGATTCTGTGTAATCCAGCTGCTCGCCTTAATTGCATCATTTTGCGGCGTGACCTCCTAACCGCCATATTCAAATAATGTCACCGTCGCCATTAAAAGTCATTGGCGTTGCATTTCTATTTTCACCCCCGTTAATAAAATACAACGAAATAAACAAGTGAAAGAATGTGTGGGATGATTTTTTTAATACACTGTATATATTTATATTGTAGAATGTATATAACACGGTTTTGGGCAGTGTAGTGGTGGTCTTGGCCCGTGTAACGAAAATCTTATCTATAAATATATTGTCGGGTTACGTAAAGTGAAAGTGGTTTTATTTAACGTTTAGTAGCCAAATCGTCACCCTGGTTTCGTTTTGCACGCTTCTTAGACGGGTCAGAATTTGGACTGAAATCCTTTGGAATCGTACCAGGGCATAACCCAACCAATTTTCTTTTTTTAGTGTGTTTACATTAGCCTAAACTTCCTAGTTTCTTAGAGATTGAAAGTTAAAGAAGTCTACAGGTATTGAGCAAATGCAATTGTGCATGGTTCACTTGTTTACTTTAATCTGCCAGTTACACTAACAAAACACCCGTGTTAGGACATTCAAATCGAGAAATAATAGTTGTTTTGTATAAACATCGACCACGAAAGAGGTTTTTTTTTTTTTTTTTTCGTAGCAATGCATTCCAACATTGAAGAAAGCTCTTTTCTTAAATTTGTTAGACATGCAAATCAGTGTTAATTTGCAACTTTAGAAAAGTCGATTTTTCATTAAAATGGTGACAGTCCTGGTATACGCATGGTAAATGTCACGTCCTTTTGAGCTCTATAGTGTTGGTATGCAGCTGTTAATAGTCAGTTTAGCTTATTAATGATATCCGTTGTTAAAACTGTGTTAAGGAACTATTAATTGGAAGGTTAATGGTTCCCATATAGCAAGTTTCCCCGCATGGAATCTGTGTAGAAGGATGGTTCATATTCGGGATACAGACATAGGGCACTGAGTTGAATTTAATTGAATAGTAATCAGTTTGTGTAAGGCCATGGCGTTTTCGGGAAACTGGCTATATTTAAGGCATGCCAATTACGCTAATCTGGGATTGCATGGTGCAACCCGATATTAATTTATTCCGACGTGATCTACTTCGTCTTTCTATACCAACCCTAGATCTGGGCGCTGTTCCACTTTTTGCTCGCTTATTGTTATTAGTAGTGTTTTTATGACGGTAATTGCCTCCACTTTATAACGGATGATAACTGGATAAATTGGGTGTCAAAGTTAGAAAAAACAATGCGAAACCACGCTCGTTCATTAAAAGTTACGACTGTGCACGTTGGGTTTTCCTGCAAAATCAATGGAAATCGTGTTTCCCGAATTGTGGATTTTGTGACCCGAACGATGGTATCGATGTCTCCGTGAACTATTTTTTTGGGGGGGATAACCTCATTTTATTAATCATTTTTAAACAATATCGTGATTTTTTTCTAGTTTCCCATCTATACGTTGCGTAATATCTGTTTAATAAATCGTTTTCATTTCAAATTCTACTTATTTTTTGTATTTTGCTGATAGCCTTCGTTGAACACCAGACATATAGTCGGTTATTGGGTCGTTATCGTTTATTGTTTAGATGTTTGGGTTGTGTAGCCGAGCATAATGTCACGAGTCATGTGTGCCATTCAGCGCCATCTTTAGGGATTATGAAACGTATATATATGGAGGAGTGACCCTCAAAATTAGCATTTGACGAAATATATAGTTCCCCCACGCAAAATTGGTTTCATGTAGTCGATTATTGTGCGTTTTTGTCACCGACTTTCACTCGGTGCTTCGTGAAAGGCAGGAAATTAATTATAGCTCGGTAGTTAGTTACGCCGAACTAAGTCCGTATAGTTATGGCGTGTAATTTTATTCGTCAGATTCTATTCGAGATGCACTTTAGTTATGCTAGAAAAGTGGTCATGGATGAAGGCGAATGGTAAAGTGTTGGCCGTCTTTTGACGTTGGCATAGTAGGACGCCACCGACTTCCGTAATTATGCCAGTTTCCCGACCATGAGAAACTTTTCCCGTTGCCTTCTTGGTTAGGATTTCCAACAGGAATGCCATATAGAGTTCGAATTGTAAACCTGGCTCCTTTCCTCCATAAAAACATAAGTTTCGTAAATTAGAGAAATATTGATTTGGGATGGGATGAATTCTTACTTGTATACATACTTCTGTGTTGCATGATTAGAACTTGGAGGTATACTACTTTCTGAAATTCACTTCTTTGTTACATAGCTGGAACTTGGAGGTATACTTGCACTCCTGGGTTGAATTAAAACTAATAAATTTAGTACAAAAACATGGATTGTCAGGAGTTCAATTAAAAAACGGTATTTCCAAGATTCGTATCAGAAGTGCAAATCTAACATAGAATCCCGGTAAATATAGAACATGTATATGGGATTCCATTTCAATATGTTTATTGTTCTGTTTACCGAGTTATTTATAAAATCGTATAAAAACAAAAACTGTGTGTTCATATCATGTACATTTTGAACCAAATTTCGTATTATACAGTATGCATTTCTTAGAAATCCAGACGAGGAAGTATATAGCTAGAATTTTTCGAGCATGGGAAGGTTGCGGCTGATGTTTAGAGAAAACTATACTTGCATGGAAAACCGCGAAAACTGCCAAATGAGAGGCATCACCTGTATAAGATTCGGTCATAAAAATAAGGTTTGCTTATTTATTCATTCTGCGTCGTGTTTCTGGCACAGTTAAGATGCTTTTTGCTGCACTATAACGCGACCGTTTCAAAATTTTAAGTTGGTCATAAAAATTGTAGTCGACGATTTATTGTACAGAATGTCTCTCACGTCCTCAGGTGCAGGATGGACCAAAACTAATCTGCTTTATGTGGATGGCTTAATCGGCAGTTAAGGCAGGTGTTAGCAACCGGTTTCATTTCGTATCAACGTTGTAGAAATACTGAGTTCACACTAATGGCGTATTTTTGCCCCATGGATGTATACGGCTCAAAAGGCTTTGGCGAGTTTTGATTGTATGCTGTGAGTCATAAAAAAGTAGAACCCTATAATTTTTTTTTTTTAAATCACACCTTTATCAAAAATGCTTCGATTTGAATTAAATTTGACACTTACATTGAACAATGGTGTAGGAACAAAAAACTTATTCCGGACATGCGACAAATTTCGGAATTTTCATTTTTCAACATGTTTTCAAGCCCGTTCACCGTGCTCGAGAAACAGTTGAACTGCTACAACGTGAAACGCCACAGTTCATCGAGCCCAACCACTGGCCACCAAACACTCCGGAAGTCAGTGGACTACACAATTTGGGGAGTTCTCTAGGAAAAGATTTACTGATCGAAGATTTGAACCCGACCAGCGTATGCATAATCGATTCGTCAATCAAAGAATGGCGCGTTAAGACTCCATGCTTGTGTAAAGTCCATCGTAGAACATTTTGAGCATATTTTATAATTCCTTTTTGTTCGTACACTATTGGGCTATGTACTGTTCGTTTAAATCGAAGCATTTTTCACGAAGTTGTGATTTTTTGTATTGGGTTCTACGTTTTTATGACTCACAGTGTATACTGTATCATTTCCCAATTGATGTTAAAATGCCGCGTTTAGATACATACGATGCACCAGTTTTCAGTAGCTACATGCGGCGATAGCTAAGCCTAACAATAACACGTGCCTTAATTTACTCATATTTTTTAATTATACCGCAATGTAATAACAAAGTATAGCTAGGCCGTTGCATGACCGCATGTTAATTTTTGTGTTTATTTTCAACAGGCGGACGCATACTCTCGTTTGTAAATGCACCCCATCATCAATTTGCGCAATTAGCACGTATGAAATATATGGCACTGGCCCGCAGCCTCACTTGTCAAAAAAATATATATGCAAACACCCTTTATGTTAATATGACGCTTAAATCATGGGCGGGCGGTTGTGTTTTTAATTTTAGGAGAGAAAAAAATGTATAATTGTGGGTCGTGTAATTTACGTTTAATTTGCATGCACCTAGTTATGCTATAGCTGCGTGTAATTCGAGTTACTGATTTGTGCAAGGTATGCTGTGTAGACTCCCCGGCTATCCAGGTTTAATCCCCGAATAAAGCCGTCAAATTTGGGTATAAATATCCTATAATTAGCTACACGATGCATTAAGACAGCCGTCTTGAGTTTTCAACCTTTTTAGAGACATTTGAAAGTTTGTTTGTGACTATTATTATTTACTAACTTTGGAGAATAATTTATTTACTTTCTTTGACGAAAGAAAATCTGATGATTAATGCAGTGTATGCATGTTGTTTTTCTTGTATGTTTGATTTTGGAATTATATGCGAAGTTGGAAACATCAACAAAACCATTTACTAGGTAAATCAAATTAATTAAAATATTCAATCATTCTGTGTTTAAGTACATTATAGTTTCCGAGTCGTTCTATAACTCGATCCAAAACAAATACCAGAAGTTTGTTTGCCCAATGTTTCCATCAATAAAATTAAAGGCATTAAATTGCATTTAATTGCCTGTAAATATTAGGTAATATGGCTTTATATTTTTGAAGAAAAAAAAACTACATAGCAATGGCGAAGACTTGGGGAGTTTAGTCTGGTTTTAAAGGATATATATATATATAATTTTTTATATTTTTAAATTTTATTCAAAATATTCGTAATAATGAAATCATGCATGCTTCCTTCCAATCACTAATTTTAGCATTATAAATAAGTTTTCTTTGCATTTCCTAAAATAGTTGATTTAAAGCTAAGGATGTACCCTCGGATTTGGTTGAAAACAGCACATGCAGATTTCAACCGATTCGGTTAGGTTGAAATCCATTCCTTGACTTCAGATATGGAATTGGCATACATGTTTTTTGACTATTGTAGGTTTATTAATGTATTAATGCGGCGCCCTGTATGGCACCGCGTGACCTCGTTAATAACGACGTTAACCTACCATGTGAGGGGGTGAGTGAGAGTGAGAGGGGGCGCTGATGTAAGTTTGGGTCACGCGTATATACAGTGCTTTATCTCGGCTATTCTTCATCGTATTCTTAACCGAATTGTGTGTAGGTTTTTAAATTTTCAGCTGATTTTACATACGTGAGTCACGTTGAGGGGTGTAGCAACGTTGCTGCCGCCGTTGTTGTTGTTGCTGTTGCACCGTGCTTTTTTGATCGGGAAATGGGCTGGGATACTTTTTTTTAAAAAACGAATCAGGTGGTTGGTGCTAATTTTGGGCTCGTGTTCAACGTGTGACGCTTTTTGTTACCTGCTATCTAAGACAAGGGTGTTTTGGTTTAGAACCTCAATTTCCAACGTTTTGCTTCAGTATATGATATATGTGTACTAACAAATTTTGCAAATATTCCAGTTTTTAAAGATCATTCCAATTTTTTAACCTTGCACAGGTTGCCATACTAAAAATAGTGCATGTCCATTTTACGGTCTATCAAATTGTGAATACTTACAACTACTTTAACCTATATATATATATATATATATATATATCCCTTCTTCTTTCTTGTAATCTATGTATGTTGATTTTTAGCTGATCTCATTGCTCGTGTAACTGGATCTATATAGTGAAATTTGCATTCCCAAATTTCACGAAATTGTTTGCAAAAACGGTTATTTATTACGCGATAGAAATTTATGGACGGTGAAAACTTGAAGCTTTTTGAATGTTCAACTTCTGGAAATTCATTTTTCTGGATATCTAGATTTGCATTTTGCGTCTAATGACACGAAAAATAGGTTTGAATTTGGAAATTAATTTCGGCAATTTTTCACGTCGTTACCTATACCACACAATCGTGTCATTATTTTTCTGTAAAAATAGCATAAAAAAATAATATTTCGGTTAAATTTCTAATAATTATTCCCTATACTGTGCAATTAATTGCCTTTACACACGCGTCCGCCTAATCGTAAAAGCTTGAAAAAGTTCACATGTTGGTCAAAATTTTCTGATATTTGCAAATTATTTTATGTTGCAAGTAAATTTCGAATAATATTAAAAGAATTTATAGAAAATAAGGTTTATAAGTGCTCTTTGATTTCAACGCGAGTACTAGATTGCAGTAATTTAATGCAAAGATAAAAGTTTGTTTGGGTTCCATCTGTTAATGGAACTGGAGTATGGAGTATCCCAATATGGCGCACCATACTGGGATGTTTGGAACAACGTGTATGGAATACACAATTTATTTGGTTGGCAGTTCATACCATATCGGAATGACCCGCGCCTTTTTGGAGTCTTGTTTGATTTTGTATACGCAATCATGGCTTTCAGTTTCAGCGGCTGTCAGCCTCCAGATCTAGAGAAACTAGATTGGCGCGCGCAGAAAAAGAAGATGGCGGGGGGTGGGGTCGAGATTTTTGGAGTCGATATAAAAATAACTAAAGTATGTTTGTAGTTCAAGTTCAGGTCGAAATTCGGTCGTGATTTAACTTTCGCATGCGATAAGTGCTTTGCTTTAGCCAAAAAATTACTTGAAATTCGGTTGCCAATGTTAGCTAATCGAAGGGAGTTTTGTTGGCCCGGGTCTGAACTCTTCCAGCGGCGGTAGCTGGTGTAATGGCGTTGCACCAACGGTGGTTAAAGAAGCCTGTGGATTCAAAATAGACGCTGAAGAATAAGCACTTTCACCTTTTTTAAATATGGGTCACTTATTTTGCGCAGTTTAGAAAAGACAAAGGATTGTTAAGACCCCGACAAAGATCGATCTAAAGGGTTTCGCGACGTTAAGCGATGGCTGAAGGGTAATTTGCAATTAACGGGTTATGATATACAAAAGGAACTCCTTTTTGTTTTCCATAACGGGACGTTTGTTTATTGCAGATTTCCATTTCACTTCCCTTCAGCCCTCGCTTAACGTTTTCCAAGCCTTTAATAAAGATGTGCCGTCTGTCGTAGCGTCTAACCCCTGGAGGTGATATTAAGCCCTTAAAACCACAAGAAACAATTCCCAAAATTATTGCAGTTTCAAATTCTACTAATGTGTGGGAAAAGTTTTCCCCAAAGCTAGAAATTCTTTTCCAGGCACTCAAATTGCATGGGATTCCTCATAATTTCTCTCGAATTTCACGATATATAAAACACACTACATTTATCCATCGACTCTGGCAGCCTCCCGGACGACTGGAAGGCTGCTAACATATGCCCAATTTTTAAAACTGGGTGTCCTAAGACCCCCAGCAACTACAGACCTGTCTCCCTTACCTCGGCGGTGGTGAAATTGCTTGAGCATATTATCTATTCCAGGATCATGGACCATCTTACTCGGGAAAACTTGCTGATCGATAACCAACACGGATTTCGAAGGGGACGTTCCTGCGAAACACAACTGGCGCTCTTCATTCACGACATACAATGCTCCCTAAACGACGGTAAAGAGGTGGATTCCGTATTCTTGGATTTTGCTAAGGCGTTCGA
>JAQGBW010003850.1:0-15187 GCA_034698625.1 Julus scanicus | reverse complement strand
TTGCCGAACATGTCTATGTTTTAATAAGTTTAGTAGCAAGCACAGATATATAGACATAGGCCGCATTTATGAAAAGGAAGGGAGGATATATTGGGGACAGATTCCCCCTCCCCAGAAATCTGAGAAATTTTACAAACTTCCAGCCGAATCGGAAAAATATAAAAGGGGAAATATAAAAGTGTGATTTTTCTGCTCTAGAAACGCAATTTTTTTGCATCAAAAATGCGATTTGTAAGGGAAAAACACAATTTTTTTATATTAAAAAGTGCACTTTGTCTGCAGTAAAATTGCGATTTTTCTTAGGTAAAAATATACTTATTTATAGAAAAAGTGCGATTTTTCTGTTTTAAAAATGCAATTACGAGTGATGTCTCAAAACTTAGTTACGCAATGATGTACTGTTTTAATGAGCTCATTGTCACTCATGAGCCAGAACAGGTAAAATCACTTACCTGTTCGGGCCCATGAAGCTGTATCTTGGTGGACAGTCTTTCAGGAGTGACAATGAGCTCATTAAAACAGTTCGTCGTTGGTTATACCCAACAGAACATTTTTTTACAACGATGTTATACAGAAACTGGTGTCACGGTGGGACAAGTGCCTCAATCGGCTCGGGGACTACATATGTTGAAAAATAGAGAAACAAAGGTCCCCTCTTTAAAATGTATATTTCCGTTTTTCGATTGGATAAGCAGTTTAGGAATAAATGCCCTTGTTAACTTATTTTTGGGACATCCCTCATATTCTGCATTAAAAGTGCGATTTTTCTTAAGGTAAAAGTGAGATCTTTAAGGTAAAAACGCAATTTTCCTGCATTAAAATTGTGATTTTTCTTAGGAAAAATATAAAAGTGCAATTCTAAGGCAAAAACGTACTTTTTTGCGTTAAAAGTGCTATTTTTTAGATAATAGTCCACCCCAAGATTCTGTATAATAAATATGATGACATATGCAACACGGGCCCCGGTCTTACATTTTAACTTTTTAAAAAGAAACTAGAACCAGGGAAAACCAAAAATTTTAAAACTCAACTACATTTGAGCAATTTGGACATTGCAATTATATAGGGTTAGAATTTTATTTTATTTTTCGTCAACAGGAAACCTTCTGGAAAACAATTGTGCAACCTGATTTATGGCGCTTCAGAGTCTGACCCATTGGCTGGTTTTGGACATTTTCTTCATTATTGTCACATGCAAGTTAACCATTGGTCGAGAGCAGGACAACGGTTATCTTCAAAAGCAAACATATATTCCAGGTAGGGACCAAAATTTCATCAAACATCTTTCGGGTGAACCTAAACCCAATTAAATTCGACTTTTCCAATAAAAAATACCCGAAGCTTTTCTATCATTTCGTGCATTTTTAAGTGTTAAATAATTCAATTAGAAATGCTAGAAGCATTGGAAAAAGCTGTAATTAACCTCAATTGGTATATTACTAGTTATTTACCAGCTCAATTAGCTGGCATGTCAAATTGTAAACGGAGCGGATCTTTTATGCCTAGAAACGGTTAATCCAATAAAGTTCCATCAATTATATGCACAACACATTTGATTAATCTAACATTAACTTAATTAGCGTCATAATTAACTTATGTTATTGTATGATGATTTATGAAAGAGAATGATCAACATTGTGGAAAAAAATACTAAAAACAACGCAATATAATTTTCGTAAAAATCTAGTAAAAACAAAATTATGATTTAGTACTTTAATTTAGAAAAAAAGGAAACATATACACACATTACGTGTCAGTTACTTATTTTTTCAGTGTCAACGCTGAATGTGTCGGACGTGTATAAATGCTTCAACAAAAAATGAAAAGACTAGACTTGTGAAAATTAAGGATAATTTTTACACTGAAACTGAAAATATTTCAAAAAACGTAAACGTAACTAATGTATGTAAATGGACGTAATGCACTCGAAAAAAATATTAATATAGCCTATAATTATTAGAGAGGATGGAACCACCCCCTGGTGAAAAAAACAATAGAAACCAATAGAGATTTATACTGGTTTCTATCGTTATTTGGACACTTTATTGGTTTTAATTGTTTTCTATGGTTCCTGTAATGACTTCTATTGGCTTCTATTGACGTCTATGGTTGGGCTGTATTGACTGAACAACACAAAACAATAGAAAACCATAGAAAACAATTGAAACCAATAAAACCAATAGAAATTTTCTATTGATACCAATAGAAAACAACGTTCCAAATAACAATAGAAAACAATAGAAATCTCTATTGTATTTTTCATCAGGGCCCAGATGAATGTGAATTGATGTCAGTTCCGTCTCCGTTCCGTGAAAACACTGATGAGAAAGTAACTTGAAATTTCTTCAGTATCAGTGAAGGAAAATATCGCCCCATTCCCTGAATTGTCTTTTCATAGAATTCTAATGAATCATTTACACACGTCCGGCAGAGCACCGTTAGTTTCACTACAAGTTTTGACACTGAATTTCGGTGTAAATGTGTGTAAATGGACCATTAGTTTCCCGAAAGATAGGCTAATACCAAATGTCCTTTTCAACTTACAGCATCCCTTGCCAGGGCCGCCCAAAACGGAGGATTTCCGATGGACGACCCCATGATGCGTTACTTCCTGTATTACATGGCGCAGGTGTCCAACAACCGAGTGTCCAATCAGCGTCAAACGAATGGTTTTGACAGGGGAGTCAAAAGAATCGGTTCCGAATTTCTGGGTAAAAGATCCCCCGGGATCAACCCGTGGTCAGCCGGGACGAGGGACGAGGATGTGGACGGACAGCAACAGATTACCAGCCTGCCCTACGACAAACGGTTGGGATCAGAATTCATCGGAAAGCGGTTGGGATCGGAGTTCTTGGGCAAGAGGATGGGGTCAGAGTTCGTGGGCAAACGGCTAGGGTCCGAGTTCATCGGCAAGAGACTGGGCTCCGAGTTCCTGGGCAAACGGATGGGGTCAGAGTTCGTAGGCAAAAGGTCGAATTCGGAATTTGCGGAGAATTCCGTCGCCAATGACGATAGTGAATCGGGAAATTCTGCGGACTGGAATTTCCATTCCGGAAATCTGAATAAAAATCACAGCGAAGGATTGAACTAACTATGACGCTGCTTGAAAATGCTGGAAAAGCTCGTGACATATTTGTATTTATACTGGATTGAAAGCTTTTGAATTTATGATTTAGACGATTTGTAAAACTTGAAATGGCAGTGCAACAGATTTATAAATCCTGCTTCTAAAAAATACTGTATTTGAGTAGCATAAGTCACGGAATGGATTTCATCCGATTTGAATAGAATTTATGCAAATTAACTAGTCAATCAAGAGTAGACAGTGCTTGCGTAACCGATTTCATAGAAATCAAGTTTTCAGCTAATGTACTAGGTCGAAATCCATTTCGTGACTTGGGCTATTTTTAAATTATCTAAAACGAATGTTAATGAAGTCATGCGATTTGTTTGTCTTGTAAAATTGTAATAATTTTGAAAATTATAAATGAAAATTTCATTTAAGTCACGGAATGGATTTCATCTTTTCTGAAAAACGATTTGGATATTATTTAAGCGCATCCTCTCGCTTTATTTAGCATTAGCTACTTAATTGTTGCACATACAAAATCTGCGTTCAGCTAGGATGAAATCCATTACGTGATCACAGCTGATATTCAGTGGTCTACATAAAATTGAATACGATACGTTTTTACGGATTAGATTATTTTTAAGAACAGGATTAATTTAGTAAATATTTTTGCATTGTAGGTTTGGGTTTTGGAAATCGTCTTAAGGGAAAAGTAAAATGCAGAAAAACCATTCCTGATAAAAATTTATTTGAAGATTTTTTTGTCTAAATATCCTGTCATTTATTTGGACCAATTATTGAAGAATCTGATGAAATTCAAAATCCGTGTTAGTAATGTCGGTTCATTGATGAGATTTTTGAATTTCTGTAATTATATTTAATTTAATTTTGTGTAAGTAATAGGGAAAAAACTCATTTCACACTCAGGAGTGGATTTCAGCATGTTACTTTCGCGTCAAGAATTTGAGCGTTGCCACGTTTCAAAGATTTTAAGTTGTATTTTTCAAGATTCAAAATAATTCTATAAATATTTATATTCGTTAAGATCTATGAGATTTTATGATTATAAAATCGTTCATTTCCGTGTATAATGTCGAGCAATAAGTCGTTTATTAAAGAGAAAAAATAATGATAATTTCTTGTCTTTCAAACTTTGTTATTACAAACATAATTATTGGTAATTGTAGAGATTGAAAATATCGGATGTAATGTCAAATTCATCATATTTTCCTAACAAATCTTCTCAGTTCAACATCACCAAAATTTCCTGAAAAACCTTGATATGTTTAAATATTTCCCAAAATTTTCTCAACATTTATCTACATAAGTATATTCACCATTTCTCCACAAAATTCATGATTGGCAGATTAAAAATTGTTCTTATTGTTAGAAACTCAAAACAAACTACGAGGGATGTTCCAAAACTAAATCATGAACTGCTTATCCAATCGAAAAACGGAAATATACTTATAAATATACCGTGACACCAGTTTCCGAGTATCATCGTTGTAAAAAGTGTTCGGTTGGGTATACAACCAACGGCAATATTGAATTATTACAAAATATCATTCCAAGGTAATTATTTAAGAGGAAAATCTACAAAGAACCAAACCTTGTAAAGTTCGATATCCATTTAACAACAAAGTGAATTAAATGAAAAAAATTATCTTTGTAAATCCATTTTTTGATAAAAATTCCTAAGACGTTATCAACGACAACAAATGCAGAATTGTCATAAGATCTTTCCTTTCTAAGAAATGCGTTGTCAACAAATGTTTTCTATAAATCAATACTATATCTTTTATTTATTAATGATTTTCAATTGCACAGATTTTTCTAATTAACAAAAAACAACTAAAATTTGCTCTAAACATAACCACGCTACATAAAATCTCCTAAAAACAATGTTTAGCCTATCTTTCCAAAATTTCTTGAAAGTTAGAACATTAAAACTCTACTTACACTTTAAATTTTCCATTATTTAAAATGTGTAAAAAAATAACCTTTTTTGAAAACACTCCAAATTTTACAATTGCAGATGTAGTTTTTTGAATTGGAAAAAATGGAACAAATCACAATTTTACACTAAAACTAAATTGTGATGGACAAAAATAGTTTCCCCACATGTTTTCGAGCATAAAGATGACACTCACCACGAGCACCGCCTAAAAAATATTTTTACAACATGTGTGCAAAGTCCTTGCATCGATTATCACAAAAATATGCTGACACTTGGTAAAGAGCCATCTGACGTATTTTTTTAAAACCAGCATACGTCTCAACTTGTTTCAGCTTGAAACTACTATGAGACTCTTACAATGGTTAACATTGACCATTGACCATTGACATTTAGAACCACCAATGTTTATCTAATTATTTACGAAAACAATGACATTCACCAGTAGTGACATTCCGTGGAATGTGTGTGTCCAGTCTCTGACTGGAGAAATGTTCTTTTGCATTATCACAGGTATTATCGAATGTAAGAAAAGGTTAACTTACAAACCAATCAATCAAAGAAATAAAATTTTCAAAAAGGGGTCACGTTTTGCTAACTTATGCAAGATTTATAAAGATCGTGAATTAGATTCATACTTAGTGAATGTTAACTGTCCATGAAAACAGGCTGAAGATCGGTTGGAATGAATCGGAAGTATGGAGACGTGGAGCCGACCAGAAATAGATCACTCTTGTCCACTGTAAACCTGCAGAAAAAAAAAAAGAAAAACGAATATGGTGAAGCTAAGTGGTTAAAAAGTTTATTTCTATAAAAAACATAGCAGTATTAAACAAAAATTATTAAACTATTATTGCCACCTGATATGACGATCCTCGCAACATTGGTCTTAATGAAATTTCCGTTTAGTTTTTAAATGTTATTAACATCTTATAAACATGTGAAATTTTAACGCTTGATTAAGGCTTTAATCGTAGTTAACATTCTCTACAAAAAATGTATTCTCATTTTAATAGCAAGAGGTAAACCAGACAATCAAAGTCACCTGATAAGACAACCCACGCGACAGTGGTCTTAATGAAATTAATTTTTAAATGTTATTAATGTCTTATAAAGGGTTGACATTTTAACGGTTGATTAAGGCTTTAAACATAGTTTACCTACAACAAATGTATTCTAGTTCACCAGCAAGAGGTTAAACCATGATATGACAACACTTGTGACAGCGATCTAAATGATTTAATGGTGGATTAATGTTTTAATCACACTTATTCCCTCCAAAAATACTATTTTTAGTTTAACAACAAGAGGTTGTGACAATAGTATTAATGAAATCTCCAACAGTGACATATGAACTTTAGTTTGTTATTAGTTTATGACGTTTGTCGTGTTTCCACTGGTCTATTCCTTAGGGAAGAACATAATTAGTTTGTTAGAAATCGTGCATGACCCAAAGAGGCCCATTAGACAAAAGTACAGCATGAGAGACACAAAACTAGGAATACTTCATTCATAGTTCCATGGCAGTCCATGGTCTGTTATTATCCACAAAGTTGGGCAGTACGGACAAAATAAACCTACACCAATTATGCCTATGTTGGCTCATTGGATCGATGCACTAAAAAAGCTCAAAATTCACTATTTTTTTCATAATTAATAGATGCCATCAGCAGCAGAATTTTCCAGAGCTTTAATTATGCCCACATTACTGCAAAACACGGCAAGAGAGTTGCTGCCATCTATTAAGGATTATCATACATCACCGAGGTTTGATTATAATGAACTTTGCCCAAAAGCTTTTTTCTTGCTTAAGAAAAAGCAGATTGTTGTTTAGACGACTCGAATCCCTGTTTATTTACCATTACCATCGTTTGGAAATCAATCAAAGATTCCATCAGCCAAAGCCCTCGTTCCTGTGCAATACTGACATCAATTTTAGCAGATCCGACCCCGGAGCGGGAGTGTCATCCGCTAATGGCATAATGGAACTTCTGCAGAGGGGAGAAGGCCCCAAGAAAAACCTGTAATGGGGCAGTCGTGAAAGATGATAAAGCGTGTAGAAATTGGCAGAAAAAAAAAGATAAAAACCGATGATTAGATTGAAAATACGATGGATGGGGATGAAAACATAATGGCTGTCGAACAATCTGTTACTGTAGACTGCTGATGGTATATCACGATGATATGATTGTATGATGTCTAGAGAATGGTATATATAGTCGACAAGAGGGGCAATGGTCATTACTGGTAGTCATGGTGGAAGTACTACCTAATTTCCATCCATCTTTTCAGAAAGCGAGGCTAATTAAGCTTCTGAATTACAGACAACTATCATGTTGTCAACCAATATAACCAATCCAAGTTCCCTTGGATGTTAACTTCCCAAAAAGTTCAGAAGCTTGTAATGATTGTCAAAACAATCAGAAGTTTGGGCACTTACTAATAGACATAGTAAACATTTCTTGGAACATACAAGACCAAGAAGAGAAAAATGTTAAATATTTATACAGTACACTCCATTGTATCCTGCAGCAGTTCCAAGTTCCATATCCTGAGATGGACCTTGCATCTCTCGTAAACTTCTGGAACTCAACTTTTGCATGAATCCAGTATACCAAATTTACCAAAGTTTCCTTGGATGTTAACTTCCCTAGAAAGTTAAGGAGCTTGTATTGATTGTAAAAATAATCAGAAGTTTGGGCACTTAATAAACATAGTAAACTTTCCTTGGAACATAGTACAACAGACCAAGAAGAGAAAAATGTTAAGTATTTATACAGTACACTCCCTGGTATCCTGCCGCAGTTCCAAGTTCCATATCCTGAGATGTAACCTGCATCTCTTGTGAACTTCTGGAACTCAACTTTTGCATGAATCCAGTATAAAAACTGAACCCAAATTTCCTTGGATGTTAACTTCTTTAGTAAGTTCAGAAACTTGTACTGATTGTCAAAACAATCAGAAGTTTAGACACTTAACTAAACATCGATTGGTTAGTAAACTTTCCTTGCAACTTGTAAGACCAAGAAGAAAACGATGCACGGAAATTAAAGTGTACAATTCCTTATAACCTACAACAGTCCCAAGTTCCATATTCTAAGTTGGAACTTTCATCTCTCGTGAAGTTCTGGAACTCAACTTTTGCATGATAGTACCACAGAGAGTATTCCAACATCAACTTTTCTTACAGGGCATGTAACTATATAGACTGAGATTCCGCCAATAATTATAATTGAAAATTACAGATATGGTAGGTACTTTATTCTGGAAAAGTATTGTTCTCCGCAAACTGACAGTTCACGACAACCCGACTTCAGTTCTACATTTAACCTTTAATCCCTGTACAGAATCGTTTATCAATGGACAACAACCATTGGGCTAACAGGGCAAAGTCCCCTGTAATCCACAACCTGTATTCCACTCTTGGATCTATAAAAAATGTAACATAGGTGACTGCCATTAAATGAACACTTGTCGCAAGAACGATGTTGCCACAAAAGTTTCTTGTAAGAAACTTGTGGCATACAATCATTCATCATTTTTCGTCTATGACAACTTGAAAGTGTCTAAGATTGATTACAGGTGCTTATGAAAACATGATTCTGTAAAGGGTTCAACCAAAACCAAAAAAGACCTTTTCCCTTTATCTGGCACTGTCAGGTACCTGTGAAAGCAAACAAAAAATGTCCTAACCTGGAGTGTGGATGAAAGTGAAAGGTCACCTGTTCTCAAATTGCAGTTTCAAGTGACCAAAATATTACATCAATTTAACACGGATTCAATGAAAAATGCAAACGCCTACAATATCTTTAGTGCCCTACATTCAAAGCTGCCTCTATCTATTCCAGGTAGAGATTTTTCTTGAAATCCATCAATACGTGTTACATGGAAATTTGCAAATGATACAAGATTCCGCTGGTAATACGCCAAAATAAATGAATCTATACAAACGCAATTTACACGAGATTACCCAACTATACCATGGCATTTTAGCACACGTTTTCATACTAAATTTGTACAACAAGCCCCATCATAGAATAACAAAATAAGAAGTCGTATAAAGATAAACAGATCTCCCCTTCCAAGAATTTGTTATGTGTGTTACATAAAAATCGATTCAAATGCACGAAAACAAGAACATCTACGATAGCAAGGCTTCGAAAGATACTTTTATTTTAATAAATTAATATATAAATATTTAAAGATATTTTTTGCCTCATTCGTTTAGCTTAAAGCTGTTTTTCCATGTTTACTTAAAATAAACAAATGCATTGGCTTCCAGTTATTTGGAATGTTTGTTAATTCAGACAGCTGTTTATTTAGGGCACATCTTTAAAAAATAAAACCTGGGTTTGTTGGAAATGCTAAAATTTCGCATTCCATTAACTGTGTTCCAATTAAATTAATAGAGGAAGAGGAGGGGAGAGAAGGAAATGGGACAAAATGGATACCGTGTGGACAGGAGGAGGTAATCTTTGAATGGCCCCTTATTAGATAAAGAAGGTTAATGATTATTAAAAAAAATCTGAACATTTTATTAAGTTCCATTTCAAAACAAAGTGTCAAATATATATATTTGTTTTAATTATATTCTCTATAAAGTTGAAATATTTATCATTGCAGCTATTTCTTTTAAGATTTTCAAACAAATAAAAATGAAAAACATAGTTTAAATTGTACTGAAAGTGAAGAAAAAACTAGTTGGCGGTTATATTGTCAGTTCCCCTGTAAAATACGTTCTAGAATTAGGGCCATTAAAAAAAAACGTCCTCAAGAGGGGGTAGGGGAGTCCGCGGACTTGTGGACAGGGGTAGGTAAGGGGTTCCGCCATTATGGACGTCCACTAATGATGGTATTTTTCAGTTTTTGGTATTTCTGTTTGAGTTTAAAATGCCAGTGAAAGGGGAAACTGATATCAGAAGAAATGCGCCCCCAGTCCCGAATGTACTTGAACTTTTAAAACCTCGGGAAAGTCGGGAATTATGCCTAAATTTATGTCTGGAAAATCTGTTAAAATGTTGTGTAATTGGTAGCGAAACGGGTGCTTGGAAATTTATAGGATGGGCCTTTGTATTTTCCAATACAATTTTCTGGACACCCTACTTAAAAAAAAAAAATAATAAGCGCGTCTATGAGGTAGGGGGTGGGAGGGTCTGGGATAAAATGGACACCGGGGGGGACAGGGAGTAGGATGAGGGAGGAAAGGTCATTTTTTGAAGGAATTTCGGGGACGTCCTTTTTGAATGGCCCCAAAGTGCGTCTTTTTTGAAAATTAGCGTAATAAAAACAACAGGGTCCATTGGAAAAATAGGGTTAGGTTTCTAAAAAGTCAATGTATACTAAAAAAACAATAACAAACCCAACAAATGCCACCACGGCGGTTGAGCAGCATTTAAATAGAGAACGATATAGATGGTCCCATGTCACAACATGGATAGAATTACAGTAATCTACAATGCTCACCAAATACGTACCGTCCTGGTGTATCAGGTTTCAAAACAACTGAATTACATGATTTTTTCACGCAAAGTAAGAAAATTCAGTGAAGTGAAAAAGCAATTTGGTCCCATATGAGAAAATGTCGTGCTATCATAACACACCAAAAAAATGTGTTTACTAAAAGGGCAGCATAGCCTGTCAGATGTTAACAGAACTTACCATAAATTAGTTTTCATTTCAAGCCTATGTTACAAAAACGTGATAATCGACTATTTACTGCAAAAAAACACATTTTTGAAAAAAACAATCATATCTGGAAAGGTGAGCACAACGGTAAGTATGTTGCTATTGAGACTAACCAAAGGCATAAATAACGCTTTGAGGAGGACGTTTTTAGGGGCACTTCAAAGTGTCATTCAGGAACACAATGAATAGGGCCGATATAGAAATACGTATATTTTGATGGAAACAAATTGCTCGTAAATACTATTGTTACGAGGAGATAAGATTGGCTGAGGGAAATACAATTACCGAACGAAAACCCCAACGGACGATAACGCTACCAACTTGCCTTCATTGTCAGAAGGGTTTTCGGGTTACCAAGGGTTACAGGTAGTTTCTGATATGGTCTCTAAAACTAATTTATATACGAGAATTCACTGCATGCAGCAGTCGATGTCTAAATTATGCCAGGCACAACATGTTATTCGTATAAAAACAGATTGAATTTCCTTTATTTATTACCCTGAATTTGAGCCAAAATTACTTGTGTAAGCTACCGTAGTTGTTTGTAATACAGTCATGGTTAAAATGCTTGAATTTTGAAAAAAACTGATCTATCAAGAATGAATTTTTACACTTTTCCGAACGTTTCTGTCGCTATTCTGTAATTATTTGATAAATGATAATGTGGGTTGATGTTATTCTGTTTTGGGAAAAGTAATCCATCAACAGTGTTTTAAACCTTTTTCTTATTTTTTCAGAAATATAATGAGGAATGACATTTACGTGAGTCTTTTTAGAAAAACATCCATCAGCAGTAATTTTAGCATCATTTTTTAAAAAATCGTAATGACGCTGGTATGTCAAGAGTAATTAAAAAAAACTGATTCGTCAACAATGGATTTTTGGAACTTTTTTCGTGAATTTTTTGAGAAAATTTTGCAATATGTCATTAAGTAATGGCATTCCATAAGAAGTTTCTAATTTTGAAAAAAGCTAATCCATAAACAACGTACTTTAGGGCCAGTTTGTGTTTTTTTTTTAAAGAAATGTTAATGGCGAGCCATACTTTATTAAAAAAAAATAATCCATCAACAATAGATTTTTGGCAATTTTATGACATTTGTATTGAGAAACCATACTTAGGAATGACACTCAATATGCTGTCTGGTTTTTTGAAAAGTAGTAATGGCACACAATATGCTATTTACAAAATAGGCCCTTTTCTGATCATTTTTGAGAAACCATACTTAGACATTACATTCCATTTGTTGTTTTTCATTTAAAAAAACCCAGCTCCATAAACAACGGTGATTTTAGCAGTTTTGTATTTTTTGGAAAAATAGTAATGGCACATAAAACGCAATTCACAAAACTAATCCATGAACAATGGATTTCAGGGCATTTCTGTTCATTTTTGAGAAACCATACTCATTACGATTTTTTAATTTTAAAAAACCAAATTCCATAAAAACGAATCCAAAAACAACGGATTTTAGCGACTTTTTGAAATTATTTTAGAAATGGTAATGGCACAGCATGAAAAAATACTAACCCAACAACAAAAAATTCACCTTAAAAACTTTTGTTAAAAAATCTGGTTTTTTTCATAGGGCACACAATTCCAACAGAGAAAACGATGATTGACTTATTAGTGATAAAGTTTCTGGACCTCATCGACTTTTTGTGCCCTTCCTAGGACACAGAAAAAAAAAAAACGACTACCGTATCAAATAAAAATGTCTGGTAAACACATCTGACTGAAATCACCTGGAAGGGTCTCCAAAGGCCCCACACCGTTTCTCATCACCATAACGGTCTCTCTCCATCAGAATGTTTTACAGCACCAAATGTCAACCGCCAGGGTATTGGTAAAACTCAAACCGTTTTCTTGAACATTGCCACCTTCTCCAGTTATTGTCAATTGCCCAGAGACATAAAGCAAAGAAGGGCTATTTTGTAGATCCGCGAACAAAGATGGAACGAGTGAAAAGATCTAAGTTCCTCAGATTGTATTTTCAGATCCTTCGGCTCAGGATGCAATGAATCTCACTACGGCAGGGCCATTTCTAGGGAAAAATCAGGAGAATCGATTCGCAGACATTGGCACTAAATACGCTCACAAAAGCCAGCAAATGTTCGGCCGAACATAAATCACGACAACGCGTTTAATTTATAAGGATCATGCGTTATTCTCACGCCCACCTGACTTAAATTGGATATTTCGGAAGCGCCGTTACCCGAAAATGTGATTTTCTTGAGAATCGCGTCAGAAATATAAATGAGTTTCGGAACCAAACACCTCCGAAAAGAAAATAGAAAATATAAACCTGTTTTGGGAATTAAGAACAAAAACGTGAAATAGGGCTAATATGTGTTTAATGAAATCTCCTCATATCTTTTGTGTTGAAGATTCTGGAAGATTTCTAGTGATGCGCATGGATGTTAATAATTGGATCTTATACATTATAAATGCAGTTAGTTATTTTATTACGAGATAGACGAGTTCCTGAAAATTCTCCTCATGGAAATTTATCCAATAAAAGCAACTGCATAATGGAGAAAATATTAAAACGCTATCCCAATTTTAAACACGAAAAAAGATGAGCAATATGGTTAGTTTCATGCCACAGCATAAAAAAATGTACATTATCATATACGTTCTCAAATTCCCTGACTTTTCCAGTTTTCAAAACAATTTTCCCTGCCTTTTCCAGTTTATAAAACAATTTTCCCTGACTTTTCCAGTTTTTAAAACAATTTTCCCAGACTTTTTCAGTTTTTTTAACAATTTTTCCTGACTTTTCCATTTTTTAAAACAATTTCCACTTTTTAAAACAGCTTTCCCTGACTTTTCCAGCTTTTAAAACTATTTTCCCTGCCTTTTCCAGTTTTTAAAACAATTTTCCCTGACTATTCCAGTTTTTAAAACATATTTCCCTGATTTTTAAAGTTTTTAAAACCATTTTCCCTGACTATTCCAGTTTTTAAAACATATTTCCCTGACTTTTCCAGTTTTTAAAACATATTTCCCTGACTTTTCCAGTTTTTAAAACAATTTTCCCTGACCATCACAACGACAATATGACAAAGGGCGTCTTGACTTCCCATGTAGCTAAATATGTTAGTTCAAAACATAATCTACCTCCCCTCCCCCTCATAGACGTCCTTATTTTTTTTTAAAAAAGCAGGGTGTCCAGAAAATTTGTTGGAACATACAAAGACCAATTTTATAAATTTCCAAGCCACTGTCTCGCTGCCACGGCATTTTTTCAGATTTTTCTGATTCACAGAAATGTCCTGACCTCGAAAGGAAATTCAAGCAGAAAGTTGGTGTTTAACACAAATTTAGGCATAATTCCAGATAATATGTACATATACGTGTGGATATCCAGTTCCCCTTACAATTCCAGGTTTTTTAAGGGTCCCTATCTTTTTTTCGCCATGGAAACAAGCGTTATAGCAGAACTAAACTTATTGCAAAATTGGTTATATATTCTAAATCCCATGTCAGTTAAACGTGAAACATGTTTTGTTTTGCTTTTCTTGTTATAATAGCACACTTGAATCGAGTCAACCGATCGGAGTTTAAGAAGAAAATAAACACTGATTATTGCAGAAATGAGTGCACTTTACAGTTGAACAATCCGAATTGTAAACAGCTACACTAACTGACTGATGAGCAAATTTCAAGTAGAATCAGACGAAGAAAAGATAACAAAATACCTTAAAAAATCAGTGAAGTAGAAACTAAAATTACTCCACTTTGGAAAAAAAATTGAACAAGAACTACATGACGTCATTGTCACTGAAATAAACCCTTATAATTCATGTTCCCAAATGACGCACATTTTTTTACTCTTACTTAATTTTAACTTTATGTTTCGGTGACTTCTCTAATGGATAATGACGTTTTTGGGTCCAATTAAAAGGGCGTGACCAGGTTAATTTTTTTGCAAAAAAGTTAATATTTAACAGTTTCATTGTCGGTTATGAAATTTCAGCGCCACCTATGTACAATTTCGTGTCGATTAGAAATTTCCTGTTTTAAAATCATTATAACCTGGCGACAAATTGACTATCAGTTAATTGAACAATACCCAAAATAACCGAAAATCGGCTGATAACGGAAATCCAATTCTGGATATATTCCAACAAATTAAAACACCTGAGAGTCACGTTAGAACTTCCCAACATCAGATTGGTAGTGTCTGTCACGATAGCCACTTATTGATTATTTCGGTATATGCACCAAAACTGCATTACTAGGCAATTGCAAAGTAGATTAATGCCCCTCTTAATAATGATTGACGTTATAACACGAAAAAATACATATTTTGCCATGGTTATTGTGCCATTGCACGACAACAACAAAATGTATAAACGCCAAAGATCAATGACTGAAACCCTCACAAAGATTATGTCTGGGTTGGTGCCCTTAAACTTGGTGGTGCCACCTATTGCACACATCACTAGTTGTACAGTAGTGCACTACTAGT
>JAQGBW010003849.1:0-15191 GCA_034698625.1 Julus scanicus | reverse complement strand
ACATTGCATTCATTGCTGAAACCACCATGTTTCCAACATGTTCCCAACATTTCCCCATATCTTCCAGCAATTTCCAAAATGTGGGAACCAGCAATTTCCAAAATGTGGGAACCAGCAAAAAAAAACACTGGGGTCTATATAGATCTATATATATATATATCTCTATATATAGAACTATATTGTCATGTTCAGTGGGGACTAGCTGTTAAGGGTATCAGCCCGTAATGTACTGGACACCCTAAACAGTAGCTTTATAATAACTTTTAACTTAATTTATTTCACAAAAAAGTTCCCCAATTATATTTGTGTTTAAAATTTTAAAATCTCATACTGTATAGTTGTTGGTGGGAGCCGCTTTTGTATCTTGTCAACCAATATTTTTTAGACCCAATCTGCAGTCAGGCTTTATTGTATACACATCTCTACTTTCTGAGCCCTTTCATACCAAGACTGATCTGATATATCCTCCTTAGGATATTTGATGGGAAGCACACAAATTTTGTTTTTATGTCAGTATGGTTGCATATAATCTTTTGAATACTTTTCCTCCCATTGCGAATAGTTATTTTCTATTTGCAGACTATGATACCAAATCCTGATTATTGAGTTAGGTAAATCTAGTTTAAATTTTAACAATGCTGATCCTTCTATTGAAATCTTCTTCTTTAATTTCTATATTTTATATACATTTCATATTTTTTTTCTGACCTTGTTTTCTTGATGTAACTTATCGAAGAAGCATCAGTTGCAGAATTCGTTGCATTTTTTTTATTTTCCTTTTGCATTTCGGTTTGAGGCTGTTTAAGCAGACATAATCAATAGAAACATGTCAGGGTTTTTAACCCTTTTCATAAAACTACCCCTGCAGCTATTGATTTTTAAAATTTTAAGCTTGTTTTCTTGTAAATCATCGGTGCTTTTGTTTGTTTGTATGTATGTTCACTAATTAGTCCCTTGTGATTCGACCATGATGTTGGGGAGAGCATTCAAGTGCAAACTGCCGTATAATGTATGTTTTGGTCGTAAATTGAACTTGTGGTGATGAAGTATATTGATGATGACATGTACGCACAATTTGCAACGCCGTTCTTTCGTTCAAATTTGCATTTTTATTGCGTACATATTTGGCTTTGCTTATTAATTTCAACGCCTTGCTCTCTGCTAATTTAGGATTTTTGAGCCAGTCAAACATAAATAATGTAGACGCGAAAATTACCAGAAAATTTATCCCAATGTGATTTCAAATATGTTGTACATTCTTATAACGAAAGATGCCAAACATTAATATTAATTTGATGTCTTTGTTTTCGGTATATATATATAAGGGTGTAACTTTCATCACACGCGATGAAACGGAAGTGAATGAAAAAATTCCGTCATGCACAGAAGATTTCCATACATCGACATTTAATGCCGTATATGGATATGTACATGTTTTCAGAACTATGGAAATAACATACATGGACATACATGGTGCATTTCCTGCAGAAAATATTATGCAGAAATTTGATACAATTCTGGCAATTTGTATTTCCAGAAAATAGTATGCACAGTTTTCAACCAAATTTCTGCAGAATTTTAACCCCTCTAATCTAATAAACCCCTCTAATTTATTAAACGTCTCTAATCACATTCACATCACATATAATATTTAATGAATATGAGCCTTTATAACCCCAACGGTAACTTAATAATCTCAATAATAATTTTTGATGCATGTTGTCTTTCAATTAAAACATTCAGCTACTAAGTATAATAAACCAAGGGGCCATTAAAAAAACGTCCTTAAGAGGGGGTGGGGTACTCTACTGACATGTGGACAGGGATGATGGTATTTTTCAATTTTGCTTTTGCTGTTTAACTAATTAAGTTTTAAAAATCAGTTAAAGGGACACCATGCAGAAGCTGTCCCCAGTCGAACATGTACTTAAATATTTATAAACCTCGGGAAAGTTGGGAAAGACAGGGTGTAGGAGGAGGGGGGGAAGGCAACAAGTGTTAATTTTTGTAGAAATTTCTGGGACGTCTTTTTTGAATGGCCCCCTATTGCAAGATTACTTGGAGACATGCACAAAATTATTTAGGAAAATCTAGCTAAAAAAGAAAAATTACTTATTCAGGGTGTCCCTCTGCCTTGAAAACTTGAAAATGTGCTAGAGTTTTTATCACCATGGCAAAGTCGGGAATTATGCTTGAAATTTGTGCTTATATAAAAAATATCCTTTCCACAAACTTAACAAAAACAAACTATTTGTAAAATTAGCGTGAAGATTTTTAGGTTTATTTGGAAAAAAATATTATGGCAATTACATAGTCGTGGGAGCGTTCCTTGAAAATGTTGTCTTGAAATATACTTGAATTTATTATATGAACTTAACTGGATATCCTATTATTGCAAATTACATTATTACTAATCTTAATACAATGGTTGAATTCCTTTAATAAAATTCATGCTCTAAATATGAATTCAGACCATTAAATATGACATTTTGAAATATTCAACTTATAAAACATCTTATTTGCATTCCAATAGTCATCATCGTGTAACTTTATTATCAGAAGACAGAAACAATTGCATTTGAACAATGTAATTTGCGTTTGACGAACACCGTTTATCATTTCGATGTTATTACAAAAGTGATATCACTGACAAATGTAGTCTGGATGTCATTTTAAAATGAAATGCTCCATTTTGTTCCAAAGTAAAAAAAGAAAGCTTCATGAATGTAATCCTAGTGGATTTATCATTATAATGCGACGAAAGAAAGAAATTGTCAGTCGATGTCATTGAGAGGGACTTTTCTCATGTAACGCATGCCAAATAATTGGATTGATATGACGTCTTATTTTGCGAAGGGATAAAAAAAGGCAAAATATAATGTATTTGCTAGCTTTGATTGTCATGTAATGAATCACTAACTTCAACATCGTTTCCACGGTGTCATTTTGATGGATGATATTTGCCTGATCATGGCCAACAAATCCTTGATGTACTGATTTCAGCTTTCACTGGGCTTTTTTGTCTATAGGTATATATATATATACTACCTTGAAGGTTTTTTCATCGACTTCTCATTAATTTCGACCAATATGCTTTTCCTAGGCTCAATATTGGAAAACAGACCTTTTACGTGTGGTTTAGATCGAGGGTCTAGGTAAAATGGAAAACCTGAATTTTTGTACTAAAATATTAAATTACTCATATACTATATGTATAAATGGAAGAAAAAAATGCATTACCGATTAAAGACATGATTTAAATTAACAATTCGATTTTTGTGAATTATTTTACATAATTATACAGGGTGGCCACACAAAAGTTAGCACCTTTTTCATAAATTCGTAACTTTTTTGTTTTTTAATCAAACAAAAATCCAATTTTGCACAAATCTAGGCAAGAAACGTACGAAAAAATCAGGTATTTCAAGTGGGGATATATTCATCGTGGCTTAAATTATGAGCTGAGGCCTAAAAGTGTTTAAACTTTAGATTTGGAAGAAATGGAGAGATCCAACCCAGACTAAATTGAGACCTATAAGAAATATTTATTCCAGAAGTCAGGTTTAAATTATTTAAGCTTAGGCTAAAAAACATTGGTGATAATTACTGTAGATTATCATTAAGCTCAAATATAAAACAACATATTGTCATACATCAACAGCAGGCATGGTATTTGTTCTCCAAATTTAGGGCAGAATAGAAATAACCATATAACGTTAAATATAGCTTTCCATTAGGCATGCATGCTAATTAAGGCACAATATATGCTACAGTACTAGTCAATGTGTAAAAAATAGTTATTTTACAAAATGACTGAACATTTAGCTTGATTATTTATTTGACTTATTGCCTGGTTAGGTTAGGTTAGGTTAGGTTATTACTAATCGTGTGTCATTATGTGACCAGTCATTTTGTACATTTTGTCATTTTACAAAATGACTGGTTTGACACATTGGCTGTAACATATATATGTATCAAATCTGAAATAAAATTTCGGGGCAGGGAATCTGAAACTACAGTCTCAGATCCCAACATGTTGGGATGGAAATGCTTTTTCCCCCTATACCTGTAATCTCCCAATTCGTTTTGAAATCTCTGCTTTATTTAGCCATAAGCGAAATAACAATAACAAGCGCCTAATCAAAACCCAAAGGTGTAGGTAAGGGCCAACAAATCATTTTAGGGAATAGGAAGAGCAAGTGAATAACTAAATTTTGTGTGTTTTAAGAAAAGGGGTGGCGGGATTTACCCCCTCCCCGAAATATCCTTCATGTAGCACTGTCCTAAATACTGTATTTTTTCCACCTGGGCATTTTAAAGGTTTGATAAATAAATGATTCCACTAGGGAAAAATGCTATTACATTTATAAATGATTTTTAAAACAAAATATAATTGAAAAATTATCATACCAATATTGTTTTTAGATTCTATACTTTAAACTGCTTGAGCAACCTAATTTAAGCCGGAAGACACGTAAAGTTATCTACAAAATTACAGAATGTATAATATCAAATTTGATGCATAGAAAAAAAATTCTATAAAATTTGCATCAAGGTTCAAGTATAAGATACATTTTTATTAACAGCAAGACGTCCATGTTAAGGATAATAAATTTACGAGGCTGCTATAATTTTTTTTTTATAAGTGAGTGAGTTCGTAGAAGACGTTATTGCCTTTTATGTCATCTTAATGAAGAATGACGTTAGGTGACACACTCTTGCCTTCGTATCAACGTTTTGTTTACTTTTATTGCATTTTTGCTTAATAAAAGTGAAGCATTTTGCCTCGCAAATTTCTCCGTAATTGCTTTCCGCTTTCAATATTCTTAAGGATTTCTCTTAGGATTTTTTATTTAATGAAAGCACTGTTTCTTTGGGTAAATATGAAAGTAGGCGACATTTTTGTGCCACGTGAAAGCGCAGATTACTACACTATAGACGTTAATTTTAATTCATTTTTTATCAGCAAAGCTGTTTTTCAATTCTATTTCATTATAATTTTTAATATTTCATACCATTTGTGTTGCTTGAATGGAGGGCGTTTTCGCTATTTGAATCTTATCAATCATTTCTACATGTAGTCATGCAAAATTTTGTATTTCACAAGTTGTTTAGCGTTAAGATCTGACATGCATTTGCTTTTAAATTTGAATTTTTTAATCGGCTTTGCCTAACTAAAAAGGAAACGAGTAAAATTAAACTGTCAAGAATGCATTTTATGTCCAAAATTCTTATAAAAGCACACATCCGTCAAGTCACAAATGATATTTTTGCAGTAGATCTAATTTTGTACGCTTTATGCATGAATTCTGTAATATATATGATGAAGTACAGATTTGCTCGTAATAACATGACTAGAAATATGTCAAACCAAATTATTTATAAATATTAATTGATACATGCAGTATATATGCCACTCTATAGGTGTCAACTTTGCTTTGCTTTTATGTATATAAATGGTGAAAAGTTATTTGGAGAGTGAAAAGGACATGTATGGGTCATAATATATAGATATTTGAGCCATAAATGTATAATGAACCATGGCCAAGGATGGGCCTGATCTGTACCTTAGTTAGCCATGATGAGGTATATTGGAAATACAACTATACCTCGCTATATGGCCGTTCTTTATACGGACTTTCGCTATAACGGCTTTTTTTAAATTATGGCACCGTTTCGGTTTACGGCCCACAATGTTTTGTTATATGGCCAAAAAACATGCTGTAATTAAAGAAAGTGACCAAAAATGTGCTAAGTGACCCAAATTCGCACAAACAAGGTCGGATAATAAAACAACTTATGTGGGTTCAACTTCGCTTAAGAAGGGGAAAAAAATGAAAATCACAATGCAGAAAGAATTGATTCGTTATACGACTTTTTCGCTTTACGCCAACTTTTCTGGAACGTATCTAGGCCGTAAAGCGAGGTATGGGTGTACCGCTAATATATATATATATATATATATATATATTCAAAGGCTATTTATTGACACTATGAGTCTCAGCTCATCTCATCATATTTACTTTAATGCGATTAAAATAAATGCTGGCAATGTGAAAAGTTAACCATATGGTAGGAAGATTATTATTGATGTTAGATAACAAAAAGGGTATTAGTTCCACGATGTAATAGGGGTAGTGTGGGCGAATGTGCTTTGGTTGCTATGATGAGGGATTATTGCAGGCAGGTGTAATGGAGATACATTTGTGTGGTTGGGTGTTACATTAAGGGTAGGGTTGTTGTGGGGTGATTTGAATATAACCATTTTTGATACATGAGCTATTAGTTAAATCGTCAGTTAGTATATATATGTGGGTTCATATATGGCATGCACCTTCCAGTAATTAAAGTATTGTATACTACGATGTTACTATGTATATATGTATTTTTTGCATGTGCAAAGAACTGTATTTACATGTGTATGTGCATAAATATAGAGTATATTTTCATGGCCATGCAAATATATATGCAAACACAAACAACCATATATATGCACATTTATGCAGTGGCATAGCGAGGATATTGGGCGCCAAGGGCAAAACACCCAAATTTGCGACCCCTCCCCACATCTTCCTGGTTCACTTGTATCTAGGAAATGACATTTTTTTTGTTATGTGGTAGTTAAAATAAATGTACTTATGAAAGTTTCAACAATAATGAGTTTAATATATTTTTTAACAAATCCATTTTAATATTTCTGGCTCCCCTAGCTGCCGGCGCCCGGGTCAGCTGCCCTCTGCTCCCCCTCCCTCGCTACACTACTGCATTTATGGGGCATTACATGCACTTAGATGTCACAATGTGTTTATTAGTTGTATTTTAAACATTTACTGTCATTACAAATTTATTTTGTTTAAAAAATATAATTTTTATATCTAGTTATCTAGTAAAAAATACCTATACAACAGTTGAATATGTGTAGAGCATTTATAGTAATTATAATTATGTTCTATCTTTCATTCCCTTTAATGGTAATTAGTGAAATTGTAATGAGAACAAAGATCAAACTAAATTCGCTGCATTTTTTTTTCTTTTTCTAATTATGTAGTTAGTTTAATGATCTCCGTTTTCCTTTCTGTTAAATAGCTTTATAAATGTATTTAGAAAACGAGTTCATTTGCAAAAGTTTGTATAAAAGGTCAACTTATGTAGGTCGTAGAAGCATATATAGGCCCATTTTAATCTCGTCTAGGCATCTTGCAACAATTTCAACGTAAATACTGTCGTAAATGTCAAGTCGGATAAGTGCATCTTAGACTTTGATGTACACTGCATGATATTTAATTGCAGCTTGCTTGACTAACATCTTAATGTATATTCGCAGCTTAAATAGAAAGGACCGAATGCATATCAATTTCTAGGGAAACTCCCTGAAATGTCTTTTTCTATTATAGTAATCAATATATCACGAGCAAATATCCTTAAGTGTTTAACCTTACAATATTAAATTCTCTTTGTATTTGATGTACGTTTTATTCGAAAGTATTTAATTCACTATTTGTGCAGTATCTATAGCTCATGGGTGGAAAAAGATATATGTATGGACCATATATGGCCATATGTGGACCTTAAATAACCTCGCATTGGCCATATATGCCTTAAGAGGGTTCACAACCCTATCCTTTTCAATAGGTCGGACTTGCGAAGATACTCACAGTTGAATGAGGGAGGTTTGGGTGGGGGTGATAATTGTTTGGGGTGGCTTGATGGATCAGCAACGGCCCCATATTGTGGTTTTTCACTTTAAAATGGTAGTTTTTTAAAAATTAATATACAAGTTTGAAAAATGTTTGTTATTTAGCACACGCTGCAAAAATTGTAATAATAATTTTATTTAAAAAATCTACTATTTTAACATGAAAAATAACACGAACATGACCTTGCTGATTTATAAAGCTATTTTAAACAATTTTTATTTATTTTCAATTTTTTTTTATTTGACTGTGAGTCTTGTTGCAAATTTTCCCATTGAAAGGAAAAGGTTAATTGTAATCCCCCTTAAATCATATTGGACATTACATATGGGCCACATTAAACTGCAGTGGTCTACAAATAGTCAAATTTACACTATATTTGACATGTGTCCTGAACCATCCAACAACTTATGGTATTAGCCATAAGGGGCCATTCAAAAAGGATCTCCTCAAGAGGGGGAGGGAGTCTGCTGGCATGTGGCATGTGTTAAGTTTTAAAGGTCTTTTTTTGCATTAATGTTTATTTCCTGCAAGGGGGACAGTACGTGCCGCTATTTACTACAGCTTGATACAGCGCAGGAACATGTACATGCATACAAAAAATACAAAATACGTAGTATATACAAGTCATATATATGGAGGAACCATATAGAGGGATAGTAATTTAAATTTTAAAAAAATCTACTATTTTAAAGTGAAAAACGACAAGCGAATGATCTTGCTGATTTATCAAGCTATTTTAAACAATTTTTATTTTTATTTAAATCTCTTTGTTTGGCTGTGAGTGTCTTTGCAAATTCACCCATTGAAAAGGATAGGGTTTCAAACCCCGTTAAGGAAGTCTCAAGTCTATGAGGGGTAAGGGGCTCAAACGAACTTGGCCCACATATGGTGCACATATGCTCATTAGATTAAAGCAGCTCAGCCAAGGTACACAAGTTGAGTGTCTTTTGTGAAATGGGCACTAATGAAGCTTGCACAAGCCTGCCAAGATAAACCTCAGTTATTATAAAACCTCATTTTTTCTCCAGCACTTCTACTAGCCCCATTGCAGTTGGTCCATGCAGCGCAGCCAATTAGAAGGCGTCATTTTAAAAACTGGGTCAGCACATGTACAATAACCTTAATTAACAAATTAAACTGCAGACGTGTACGAGATTCTGGGGCCTATTTGAGTACCCCTTATGCGAAAATTCAGTTTTTATTAATTCGGTTTCATTGCGATAGATGGCGTGGTATTATTTCCAACGTGAATCAGGATATATTTAAGCTTTTAAAGCATTTAGCTTTGATAGATCATGTGATATGCAAGAGTGTTTCTGATTGATCGCTATAACTTAACCCCGGGTTAAGGGATTATAGACTCGACAGTCATTACACGATGCCCCGGATGTGTAATGTTGTAATCCCATTTATATAGAAGGTGCCCAACAACGGAGGTTAGATGTTTGTAGTTGTACGTTTTAAAACAAACGTGTGGCCTTTGTGCATTTTATTTTCGATTTATTGATTTTTTCTATTAATTGCAACGCGGTTAGTAGATTTTCAAGTTGTATCGCGGCAACCGTCATATTTTTATATTCATTTTGAACATCCCTATTTCCCTATTTGTAGCATGACATTTATTAATATATGGGATTAGGTGCATTACCATGACAACAGTAGGAAATCCAAAGCCCTCAAATTGCATGCTTGTGATTGCTGCTACACTGTAAAATGAATTTGAAAAGTGCAAATGTTTCGGCCTCGATTAGTATAATTATTTTTCAAGCTAGCATTTAATGAACCGACTGCTGTTAATGCATATTCCTAATTGACGAATTAATATTTCGTCAAAGTTTGATATTCATTTATAATTGCGGCATGAATGCACTTACAATTAAATAACCTGAATAATAAACCCTAGTTTTAAAACTTTCTCATTAATGTCATTTAGCGTTGAATATCATTTTCACAGAAATTCATCTATTTTTTTTTGTTGTGAAAATGGAATGGAAATTTAATACCCAGCTGGACAAATTATGTATGCCCTATCTATATATAGGGGGGACCGGGGCACAGTGGGTACACTTTTTAGAATTCCTTTTTTTTTGAAAAATATTTAACTTGTAGCATTTTAAAAGAATAACACAGTAATATACTAGCATTCAGGATCTGTATACATTTTGTCATCGTTTTAGAGCTACTAGTTTTTTTTGCTATAAAAGATAAGTTGTTTGCACAGACTGTCCCAATGTGCCCCTAAACCGGTGCACAGTGGGGCAAGGCATGGAGTACCGTGGTCCACGCGAAATCAAAACAAATTTTAAAAGAAAAAGAAAACCACATTGATTGTGTTTAATTCAGTATGTCAATTTAATATTCAAAGTATAAATTTCAAAAACGATTAAAATTTACCGTAATTACAGCAGCTTTCATATTTTCACTGCTTACTTGTCCAAATGTGTTTTTTTTTCTGTGATTGTGAACCGTTTTTACTTTAAACATAAATATAAACATGCTTTTTATTTAAAGTTATGATTAATGAGAAAATATACAAATATTTCCTCAAAACATTAATTGGGGTAAGCTGAGACATGTCCCACTGTACCCCATAATGTTGTGGTCTATTGTTTCCTTACATGGGAATACGTGGCTTTAAACAAGTAATATACTATGTCATTTTCCATATATTTTTCACATGTGCAATTTGCATGTATTGCCATATTCATGCATGTGACATACTATAACCATCTTATGCATTTTTCCACTAGAGGGCTTTTAAAATGAAACGATTTAGATGAAATTATTTTTAAAACTTTTTCCTTAATGTCATAAGGTGATGGAAACGATGAATGGAAACGAAATGTAATACGACGACTATTAAACTTGACAAGATGATATAATTTGCATTCTCAGTCTTATTTACGCTGTTATTAAGATGCTTTCAAACTCTGTTAAATTCAGGACGACTTTGCAATTAGGATTATTTTTGTCTGCAACGAATGTCTTCAGCAGATGCTCTGGCTGACAGTTTCTCACAAATAATGAAATGACAAAGGCACATCTCTCAAAATTAACCAAATTATAACTGTATGACCAATTTGCGTTATATGCGACAGTGCAGGCATACTTTTTTATATAAAGCTTTGTGAACCTACTCTACACAACAACAGGTTAATTTACTTGTCAAAAAACAGAAAAACTCATCATCATTAAAACAATTCCTTAAAATACACACACACACACACACACACACACACAAAATGTACATCACGTTTAAAGAAGTTAAAACACAAAAAAATGGATAGGCATGCTCTAAAATAAATATGTGTATATCCTTAGAAATAAATTGAATTTGGTTGGGAAAAAAATAAGTGAGCCATGTATGGATAAACTTGCGCATATATGTCCATGTATGGCGATTCTCATCCTCATTTTCCCAAATATGGCCACAATATAAAATTCTGTAAGATAATCCAAAAATTTCATTAAATGCAAAATTGAATTTTTAATGTAGAGGTAATCAATCATTTATGTTTTTATAAAAAAAATTATCATTAGATTTATTGTTTTTTCCCCATGGTAACAAATGCTAATGTATATTTTCTATAACTTTATATGGTATGTATACATACAGCGTGAGTAAAAAGTCTGATCTCTCTAATTTTTCTTAATGGGGGAAATACATATATATATATATGCAAAGTTGGGTAGGAGTGCATTAATGTCCATGACAATAAACTTGAAATAAATTCACAGAAGGACATTGTATTACTAAATAAAGCTTTTTTAAACTGATAACATCCTCCTCTACAACTTTAAAAATCAAACAATGTGTTTATTTTGCATCCATCAAGTACTTCCTGTTTGAATGACCATGAAAACATGGTCAAACAACAAATAGGTTTGTACCTTTAAATTGCGCATCCCATGGTTCCAAATATTCCACTCATCACAATTATTAATTTCTTCCTCCCTTCCCTTTACCATTAAGAAAATTTAGGGAAGAGGGGGGAGACATACTTTTTAGCATCTTTATATGTAGAATTATCCATATTAATGCATTAGGGCTGTATAATAATGACATGTTTACAGAAAAGCTTCTACATGTATTGACAGATGAATAATATGAACAAGATAATACATGTATATTATTAAAGTAAAAAGCAGTTGTTAATGTAATTTCTTTTTATTCATTGCCATGCTAAAGGAGTCTAAGCTAAAGAACTTATCCTTAAAAATTGAATCCCTTGCTTCCTGAATCACCCTGTATTTTATATCTATTCGGAAGAGTATAATCCAATTTTATGTCTAAATAAATTTAAAACACGAATCTCGTATTTTACGATGTTAATTTGAAATCTCAAGTGCATCTCTTGGCCTCTGTTGGCATATAAAAATATATAAGCCAGTATCTTCCAAAGGGGTTTCTGTAAACGCTTTGGAATTTATTTTCAGTGATTTGCCAGGCACTTTATATATCCTTCCAACTGCAGTTTTCTTAGTTTATGGAAGATGTTTCCACATTTTGTAAAAGCAATATTTAATGGATTTGCTAACTTGATCCGAGGAGCTAAGTAAACGTGTTGCAGCATAAATCCTCAATATGTTGCGGTTTATGATTGAAACCTTACTTCAAAATATGTAAAGATAGAAGCTAGGAACCCATACTTTTTATTGAAATTTATATTAAAATATAGTAATATAGAGGATATCAGATGTAATTGCCATGTTTTAAAGTTGACGCTTTCCTCGGGAATTCAATATCCATTTTAGAAACCTTAAACAAATTAGGATGAATTTGAATTTGATTAAATGTGACATGTAAGCAAAATGCGCCATTAATATTTTACGAGCATCTCAACTGCTCAAAATTAGACATTTTATGTTGAAATTACACGTGGGATTTATGAAATGAATTAATGATTACACATACCTTTGAACATGTTCACGGTAGCATAACTACACTGTGAGTCATAAAAAAGTAGAACCCCATAAAAAAAAAATCACAACTTGGTGAAAAATACTTCGATTTAAATGAAATTTGGCATTTACATAGAACAATAGTGTAGGAACAAAACTGGATTATTAATGTAGTCAAAATGTTCTCCAGTGGCATTGACACATGCCAGGAGTCTAACGCGCCATTCTTTGATTGACGAATCGATTATACGCTGGTCGAGTTCAATCCAACTTTCGTAATTCGTAGTTTCGAGTCTTCGATATTATTAAACTTCGATTTGTAAACCTTTTTCTGGAGAACTTCCCAAATTTTGTAGTCCACTGGATTCGAGTCCGGACTGTTTGGTGGCCAGTGGTTGGGTTCGATGAACTGTGGCGTTTCCGGACGCACGGTCTTGTTGAAAAATAAAAAAATCCGAAGTTTATCTCATGCCCAGAACAAGTTTTTTGTTCATACACTATTGTTCTATGAAATTTCTAAATTTTATTTAAATTGAAGCATTTTTCATGACTTTTATTTTGTTCTACATTTTTAAGACTCAGTGTATTTAGGCAGGCTACTAGACACCTTTCAATTATATAACGTGTTAGATTTTATTTAAATTGGTAAAATTAGCATAACTATTTAATTATTGTCTTGAGAAAAAAATAATGCTTTATCAGCCTAAAATTATTTTAATTTATAAATTCATTTTAACAATTGTAACCATTTTATCAATTTAGTTTCGCCAAATAAAATTGGTTTATAAAAAACTGACTTTCAATAAAATTTCAGTGAAATTCACACTTCAGTGCTCACATTTGTCTTTTGGAAATTGTGCAATTTAATTTTTTTCACCATTGACAACTGTGTCGTCTCACCATATAATTTGACTCTTTCAGAAATGCAATGTTGCGGAAGCTGAAACTTTATTATTTCTGAAGTGAATAAAATTTGATATGATTGCATATTGGGAAGATAAAATTTAAAAAAAAAATAAAGGTTTAAAAGGAAATATACTTACATAATAAAATATTATACATCCTAAATTTCTTAGAAATACATTTTGTTCAAAATTCAATGAAATATTCCACATCTTTAACTAAAGTATACCCTATCTAAAGAAAACCTTAATAAAAATCTCAACAGTGTTGTATTTTTAAAAATGTGGAAGAGTACATTTCTCATTTCGCATTCTCATTCGAATTTATGGTACTTTTTTACCTAATGCGAATAAATAAGTGACATTTATTTTGACTTAATCGATGGGTATAAATTATTTTTGGTTTTAATACGATTTAACCATAAACACTCACTAGTATTTTCTGCCTAGTATTTTTTTACATTGTTAAATATGATATTTCTGATGTTTTTTACAGTGGCAATAATTTTAGATATTTTTATTGTTTTCATTTACATTTTATCTTGGCAGAAGTTTGAAAATTTATGATCTAAGATCGAATCTTCAAGTTAGCAATAATGATTGTAATTTAAGGCCCATCTTAGCATTTCATGCTAAATTTCAACAATGTTGGATAAAAATTTGTTCAAAAAAATAATAAGCATGTTGTGACTTAAGTTCCAAGTGTGTTAGTAAATTCGTAATCGTTCATGATAAAACAGATTTTTCAAATTTTAGCATATTTGACAAAACCAGGTTTGTTTAGACCCATGATGCTTATCAGAGTTGGGCAAGTTGTACTCATGAGTAGGAGTACTGATTGCGATTGATTTTGAATCATACTCTATAGTACAAGTAGAGTACATGTTTTCAGAAGCCATGAATTGAGTAATCAAATCAGAGAAAATATGTACTCATGTGCAGAAGTACCGATTGCGAGTACCTATGATATCATTGGAATCATACTCTATAGTATTAACAGTATTATAATCAGACTTGGGTAATTTGTACTCATGGATATGCTATTTATGAATAAGGACATTCGATAACAAAAAGATCTTAAGTAGAAATATAAAAATTAAGATACATTCATATTAGCTTTTAGGATGACCCTCATTTCAAGTTACTCAAATTACTCAATTACTTAAGTGTTTCTTTTCAAACTCGATTACTACATTAGTACTCAATTTGAGATTACGTTAATACTCAAGGACATTCGTAATCACACATAGCGAGTACATTTGTTTAATCGAGTGCATTGTACTCATACGTTTGGAGTACATTTGCATTCAATTACTTGTGTGCACTATGTATTCAATTTACTCTTTGTAATCAGTATTCTTTTACTACTAGTTTCTCAAATTCATTCAAAGTACTAAATTACTACCTAACACTGATGGTTACCAACTTTTGAAAAACAAGTTATGTACGTGTTCTAGCTAGGGTTAAATACGTTTAGGGGCCATTCAAAAATTGTCACACCTAGGGGTGGGTTTTTTTTTGTGACAATTGTGCCCAAGGGGTTTGGGGTGGTTCGGTAATGTGACATCACACAATCAAAATTTATTTCAAACGGTATAAAATATGCGGCAATTTTTATTTTTTTTATTTTTTTTAACATTTGAAATTTTGAATAGCAGTCGGGAAAAAAGATTTGGGTCCTGTAGTGACT
>JAQGBW010003848.1:0-15196 GCA_034698625.1 Julus scanicus | reverse complement strand
ATATGTACCGCGATCTTAAATTTAATGACCCAATTAAGCGGAATGTTGTCCCAATTAAACGTGTAAATTTACTGTTGTTTCCTCGGGTTAGTGTCTGTTCTTTGAGATTTGGCCAAAATAAGCGGCTGCCTCAATTAACCGGTTGCCCAATTAAGCGGAATCGTCTGTATACAGTAGAACCTGTCTAAATGCATGCTCGTAGGACCGGTGAAAATATGCTTTTATGCAGGTTATGCTTTTGGAGAGGTTCATCAGCAGACAGCTGCAAAATAGGGAATCTCCCCTTTTTTAATCCTAGATGAGTCACTAGCTATTGGGCGCCATTTTAATGTATGAACAAGTACAACTTTATCTCGCTATACGTCCATTCTTTATACGGAATTTCACTATAACGGCCTTTTTTAATTATGGCACTTTTTCGATTTACGGCCAATAATGTTTCGCTATACGGCCAAAAAATGCTGTACTGTTAGCGAGGTTTGTATCAAAATAATTGATTCGTTATACGGCATACCTCGCTTTACGGCCTAGATACGTTCCGGAAAAGTCGGTCATAAAGCGAAAAGCCGTATAACGAATCAATTCCTTCTGCATTGTGATTTTCATTTTTTTCCCTTCTTAACTTAAAGTGAAACCCATAAGTTGTTTTATTGTTAGCCAAATCCGATCTTGTTTTTGTGCAAAATAGGGTTACTTATCACATTTTTTTGGCAACTTTCTTTAATTAACTACAACGAGAGGCCGTATATCGAGGTATAGGAGTAATGGAACGTAGCTAGGTCGTAAAGCGAGACTTGGGTGTACCTCACTGTACGTCCGCTCTTTATACAGCATTTCGCTATAACGGCCTAGCTACGTTCTGGAAAAGTTGGCCGTAAAGCGAAAAACTGTATAACGAATCAATTATTTTAATACAAAGGTCGCTAATAGTACACAATTTTTTGGCCGTATAACGAAAGATTGTGGGCTGTAAATCGAAAAAGTGCCATAATTAAAAAATCGTTATAGCGAAAAGCCGTATAGCGAGGTAAAGGTGTAATTGATTCGTTTTATGGCTTTTTGCTTTACGGTCAACTTTTCCTGGAACGTAGCTAGGTCGTAAAGCGAGGTATGGGTGTCCTGCTATACCTCACTGTACGTCCGCTCTTTATACGGAATTTCGCTATAACAGTCTCTTTTAATTATAGCTCTTTTTCGATTTACAGCCCATAATGTTTCGTTATACAGCTTTTCGCTTTACGGACAACTTTTCCAGAACGTAGCTAGGCCGTAAAGCGAGGTACAGGTGCATACCTATACCTCGCTATACGGTCACTCTTTATACAATATTTCGCAATAAGTCTTTTTTAATTATGGCACTTTTCCAATTTTCGACCCATGTTTTGTTGGACGGCCAAAAAAATTCTGTAATATTAGCAAACCTTTGTATTAAAATAACCTTGGCTCTTGGACAATGACCGCTGTATAATTGTCCGTCCGTATAAATATGCAATGGAAATTTTGCACCGATTTATCATCTTATTTTATTACAACTCTGTTATTTGGTTTTGCAACAAGTTAAATGCACTTCAGAACTTTACTGTGCATATATTTTGTGGGAATAAACTAAATATTTGCATATGATGTGTTGTGACTTAAATACGATGCGAATTGATCGTGTCCGGATAAATATGCAATGCACTGCATTTTAATTTGTGCAGTACCATTGTTGATATTCCCTTACAAAAACATTGGGGCCAATACAAATTATTCATTATTACTTTAGAGAGGTTTATCATTTTTACACGGGTCCCAAGTCGGTACTAGCACATTTTATGCATTTAGAAAGGTTTTTCATTTACACAGGATGCATAAGTATGCTAAAGTATGAACATCCAACAATATTCTAAAATCCTTCCAACAGTGTTCTAAACCAGGAACTTGTCAATTAATTTGTAAACTCATCTTAGCTTGATATTTTTTGCAGTTCCATTGTTGCTATTCCCTAAAGCTAAGTATCCACCAAACGAAACATAAACATAAACATCAAACATACACAAAAAAAACTCTAAAACAATGTTTTCAGCATGTTTTTCCAAACATGTGTGGCAAATTGTGTCATAAAAGACACAAAAAACGAGTGTACGCACCTATGACACATTTTGAGAAACAAGGCGGAGCTTAGCATATTTCAAAATGAAAACCCCATGGTTCAATGCTCTACGTCATCAACTACGTCACGAAACATTTGAGAAACATTTTTTTCCTTTGAACCGGACCGCTTTTTGAGCGATTGCTAGGAAACATCGAGAAACATCGAAATGCTGAAAAAACGGAGGTTTTCCTCACATGTTGACAAACACTTCTGGACACATCAATGTTTGTATGTTTGTGTTTGTGTGTATGTTTATGTTTCTCTAATGTTTCGTTTGGTGGATACCCACCTTTACAAAATCATCGGGACCAATACAAATTATTTATTATTACTTTAGAGAGGTTAATCATTTTTACACGGGTCCCAAGTCGGTACTGGCACATTTTATGCATTTAGAGAGGTTACACAGGATAAGTATGCTAACAGCATAAATGTCCAACAACATTCTAAAAACCTTCCAACAGCGTTCTAGAAATGTTCTAAATTCCATCGTTGTTTTTAGTGTTTTCAGAATCAAAATCAAACAGAGGAATGAAGTTGGAAATGGACGATGACGAAGTGGACCTAAGGTCCTCTAGGTCCTCATCTAAGTCGCCATTTTTGGACTCACGTCGTTCGCCCCCTGGTGACAACTACATCGACGTCATGACTGAAGATAACCCTGATGAAGACGGGGATCACCAAAGGGCCGGAAGCCCTGACAGTCCAGGGGACGATCCCATGAACAAACCCAGGAAAATTAGAAGGAGCAGAACTACATTTACCACGTACCAGTTGCACCAATTGGAAAGGGCATTCGAAAAAAGTCAATATCCGGATGTGTTCACGAGGGAGGAACTGGCCCTTAGGTTGGACCTCAGCGAAGCCAGAGTTCAGGTTAGTGTAAAACTTGGAATTTATTAAGTTATGGACAGATCAAAGGGCCCCTTCTAAAATAGAACGGTCCTTTATATATAATTCGCTTTATAAAGGTCCTAGAACAATATAGATTTCAATTTGTGTTTTAAAGAAAACTGGAAACATGTATCAGAAAACTGGAAACATGTATCAGAAAACTGGAAACATGTATCAGAAAACTGGAAACATGTATCAGAAAACTGGAAACATGTATCACAAAACTGGAAACATGTATCAGAAAACTGGAAACATGTATCACAAAACTGGAAACATGTATCACAAAACTGGAAACATGTATTAGAAAACTGGAAACATGTATCAGAAAACTGGAAACATGTATCAAAAAACATTTTGAACATAGTTATGAAAATTCGGCATTTGCTCACAAAAAAAACATGTGTTATGTTGTAAGCCTTACATTAAAACATGTTCTTCATGTTCATGAGAAGCATCTATCGATGTGTTCCATAGATAACTGTAAACTCAACATGTATCTGAACACGTGTTAAACATGTAGCTTAAACAAAAGTTGACAAAATTCAAAATGTGTTTATATGATACATTAGAACAGATGTTCCCCTAAAGAACATTAAGTAGTTCTCAAATTTCGAAAAATGTTCCAAAGAAATGCATCATCTTACATTAGAAAAATGTTTCTCATGTTCACCATTGTTTCCAAAATTCAAAATATGTTCTTTTGTAAACAACTAGTGTTCTTATGTTCAATGGATAGGAAATAGTGTTTACATTAGAACACCCCATAAACATGTTGTTTTCAAAAAAAACATGTGTTCTGTTGTAAGCCTTACATTAAAACACATGTTCTACATGTTCATGAGAAGCATCTTTAAATATTGATGTGTTCCATAAATAACTGTAAACTTAACATGTATCTGAACACGTGTTAAACATGTAGCTTAAACAAAAGTTAACAAAATTCAAAATGTGTTTATATGATACATTAGAACAGATGTTCCCTTAAGAACATGTGTTTCAAATTTCGAAATATATGTTCCAAAGAAATGCATCATCTCTCACTAGAAAAAACATGTTTCCCATGTTCACCATTGTTTCCAAAATTCAAAATATGTTCTTTTGTAAACAACCAGTGTTCCCATGTTCAATGGATAGAGAACAGTGTTTACATTAGAACACACCATAAACATGTAGTTTTCAAAACGTGTTCCAAAGAAGTTAAATTTATTAGAAAACATGTTCCTCGTGTTCAAAGTTTCAAAAATTCAAAACATGTTCTTTACACTGCAGAAACTAATCCAGCGTGTATAAGAACACATCCCCATGTTTCCTCGAACATGAAACAGTTCTCATGTGTTCGTTATCTAGCAAACTACTGTTTTTTTAAAGTAAGGTTTCAGTAAACAAGTTTTCACAAACAAAGTTTAAAACCACACATTATACTAGTTTCAAATAACAATTAAAACAATTATAATTAAAATAGTATGAATTGTAAAATGTATCAGCAAACAAGTTTGCACAAACAATATTAAAATCCTACCTATATAAAGTTCAATCAAAACAATTTAATTAAAATAATATGAATTGCAACTGTTTTAATCCGTGATTAAATTAATCCCAATTTCTAATAAAAAAGTTAATTAATCGTCTATTTAATTTGATATCTTAATAACGATATTATGAGAGGCTTAAATTGTACATAATTACTTTCCTAATTGGATACTTTTAATAATTAATTGATTAATTATTGCAAATTTAATTTTCAATGGGTTTTATCGTTTCCAATTAAACGTTATTAAATAATATCAAGAGTATTATTTTGCTTAAATTCTGACAAAAGTAGAATTAATATCAAACCCTAATCCATAGCTAATTAAGAAAATCTAGGATTAATTTTAGTTCATAATAACCGAAACGGATTACGGTTGTGAAAATTAATTCCCCGTAATTAAATCTAGAAGTGGGGATTTATAAGTCCTTGTATTATATTTTCAATAAATTTATCGATGATTTTTTATGAAAATCATTATATTTATAAAGACCCCCAAAAGTTGAAAATATTTCCCAGAAATTAAACCACAAATCGGAGAATTAATTGATGGAAACTAAAGCCCGTTACCTAGTGACGATATTTTCCAATAAAAATATCCAAAAATTTAATCTTCTTTTACGATTATAATTAGGTTGTTTTTATGTATTCACGATTTGGATTATCTTTTCATATAAATATATAAATAAGGGACCACAAAATAAAAGATCAGAAAATCAAACAGAAACATCATGTTTCTGAGGACATTTTAATCCCCAATAAATTGTTTATTAAAAATATATCGAGATTTATTGCTATAATTGAATTTTGGTTCCCCACCATATCACATAATTTATATACAGTAGAAACTCGATTATCCGGACCTCGATTATCCGGATCCTCAATTATCCGGACGTGCGGAGCCAACATTTTTTTTAAATTTTTTTATTTAGCAGAATTAGAAAGTAGACGTTATTTTAATCATAAAAAGCCAAAAAAATTGAAAAAAATGTACCCGAAGGTCCCAAAAAATGTTTTCAAAAATGTATACGAAGGGTCCAAAAGTCTATATTTTTGAAGTCATTTTTGGGGCCCTTCGGGTACATTTTTTGAGTTTTTTTTGGCTTTTTATGATCGTAATATAGCGTCTACTTTCCAATTCTGCGAGAAAAAACTGCAATGTCAAAAGTCGAAATTTCACCCATTTTTGAAAAAACTGTAAGGGTATTAAAAATTTATGAAAATTTGACTTTTGAAATTGCAGTTTTTTTTTGCAAAATTCGAAAGTAGACGTTTTTGCGATCATAAATAGCCACACAAAAAATCGAAAAAAATGTACCTAAAGGGCCCCGAAAACGACTTTAAAAATGTACTCTTTTTTAGGCCCTTCGTGTACATTTTTGAAGTCATTTTTGGGGCCTTTCGAGTACATTTATTTTGATTTTTGTTGGCTCGTTACGATCATCATAAAGTTCATTGACTAACCACTGACTGGCAGATCAGAAATTGCCCTATTCAGTAGAAACTCGATTATCCGGATTTTTGCTTATCCGGATGACCCCTGGTCCAAATTAGTCCGGATAATCGAGTTTCTACTGTATATTGATTCCCCTCATTATATATAAATTCATCGAGGCTTAAATCGGAATCATAGTTAGGACAGTGAAACATTTTATAGGCCCTTAACTACTACGCAAACAAACTATAAAAATTCAATAACTTATACTAGTTTTAAAAATGTGGCATTTCAAAATTTAATAGTTCAAATAATTAAGGAAATAACCTAAAAATGTTTTTTTTTTTAATTATAAAAAAGTGTTTAAAGCCTGGTCCACACCAACGAAAGCTCGGAGCAAAAGCGGAAAAACATGAAACACGCAAACATGAAAGCATGAAAACGAAACATGAAAGCATGAAACAAAACATGAAAGCATGAAACACGAAACATGAAAACAAGAAAGCATGAAACACGAAAACATGAAAGTATGAAACACGAAAACATGAAACATGGAAGCATGAAAACATGAAACACGAAACACGAAAACATGAAACACGAAAACATGAAACACGAAAACATGAAACATGGAAGCATGAAACACGAAAACATGAAACATGGAAGCATGAAACACGAAAACATGAAAGCATGAAAACGAAACATGAAAGCATGAAAACGAAACATGAAAGTATGAAACACGAAAACATGAAACATGGAAGCATGAAAACATGAAACACGAAACATGAAAGCATTAAAGCATGAAACACGAAACACGAAAGTATGAAACACAAAAACATGAAACACAGAAGCACGAAAACATGAAAACATTAAGCACGAGACACGAAAACATGAAAACATGAAAACATGAAACAATGAAACATGAAAGCATAAAACACGAAAACATGCTTTCAGGATCCCGCTTCCAAAAGCAGAGGTGTATTGTGAGGCGCCATTTTGTTTTTGATAGTTTGTTCGAAATTCTGCATTAATTGTGACGCCATGTAGTGACCCACAGCCAAAATTTCTTGCTCTTTAAAATGGATATTTCAGTTTTTTTTGTACGACATCTGGTTTTCGAATAATAAATAAATATGCAAGACTTTTTGACCACCCCTCTTTATATTTTCTTCCAATACTTATTTCCAAATTGTAACAATTCTGTCAATTGAAAAAGAGGGTTATAACACAGTCCAGTATTGTCCCCGTTCTTAAATTCAGCATATAAAATGATGGAAAACCAGTCATTAAATGTGAATTAAACCCTTTTCTCCATTTATATTTAAATTTAAATGCTGGCTCTATAATTGCATCGCATTTCACCGTAATTAGCATATTCTAAAAAAGTCAATTAGCATTTTAGTTGAAATTGTGCATCGTGTACGAGGATAGAAAGCACTTTCTGCTGTGTTTAGGCGATACAATGGAAAAAGAGGGGGTTAAAAAAAAGAGGGGTAATTTAGTAATCGTTAGAGCGTGTGCCAATTGAGAGGCAAATTTAGCATGAAATAAAGAGTGATAAAAAAGGTTTGCTACACAATAAAATATAACATCATTATGTCATGTTTGCCAATAATGGATAATCACGTGCTTAATATACATTTACTGGTCAATATAAAACATTGTATAATATATATATGCCTAATCATTAAAATTTATACTTTCTAATAATCATGTTAAGAGATTTTGTATTTTTAAATTAATTTATATAAAATAATAATATACTGTATGGCACACTTACACTTACACAGTATAATATTTATATATACCTATTCATTAAAATTTATACTTTCTAATAATTATGTTAAGAGATTTTGTATTTTAATATTTATATTTTAAATTAATTTATATAAAATAATAATATACTGTACGACATATTAACATTGATTTTGTTTTGGAATTAAATACATCTTATATTTGATTGTAAACATTTATATTATATCAGATTGTGAATACACATACTATACATATGTATATTATATCTGATTCTAAATGCAATTTTATACATATGTAAATTATATTTGAGTCTAAATATTCGGTATATATACATTTGTATATTATATACTATTCTAAATACACATGTATTTAAATGCATATTATATTTGATTGTAAACATTTATATTATATCAGATTGTGAATACACATATTATACATATGTATATTATATCTGATTCTAAACGCATTTATATACATATGTAAATTATATTTGAGTCTAAATATACGGTATATACATTTGTATTTATACATTATTTTAAATGTGCATTATATATCTGATTCTAAATGCACATTATACACACACGTATATTATATCTAATTCTAAATACAGTCTATTCATGTGTATATTATATCAGATTCTAAATACACATTGTATATATGTATATTATATCTGATTCAAAATGCACACTATATATTTATATTTATATCTATATATAAGCAACATATATATTATATTATATTTGATTCTAAATACAAAGTATATACATTTGTATATTATATACTATTCTAAATAAACAGTAGGTATACATTTGTAAATTATATCAGTTTCTAAATGCACATTATACACAAACGTATATTATATATTTCGTTCTAAATACGGATTATGTATATACCGATTATATATCATATCTGATTTTAAGTACATAAATATGTATATTGTACCTGATACTAAATACAATTTCATAAAATATATATTTGACAAAGTAATTGGTTTAAAAAATTAAACATTTTTCGATTTAGAAACATATCGATCTAAACTGACATTAAAAATTCATCATTTATAATAAACATTTTTGATACGTGTTAATTAAACGTTAATCAGATTTATTTTAAATGATTAACATGCCTTTAACATGTCTTAGTTCAGTAAGAGATGGCATTGTCTATTATATAAAACAGACTTTTGTGGAATAAAATTTCTGTCGTCCATTTTCTACTAATGCTACTAATTCTTCGCTATTAAATTTGTTCGAATTAAAGCGTAAAATATTAAATATCTCTAAATTGAATGTTGGCGAATGAACTTTGAATTCGTGTCCTCGCACTTTTCCACTCGCATAGAAATTTGAGTCATCTAATTTAGGCTCATTAAATGTACATTAAAACCGCGAATTTGCACTCGTGCATTTGTACGTAATTCACTTTTGTGCTTTTGTGACAAAAATTGGCATTTCTCATAGAAAAGGACATTTTTTTTTATTCAATACAAATGCAGCTTTAATGCACTCCCATTTACTATAATCGTTCTACTTTTTTTTTTACTTTCATTCACTCTCCTTGATATTAATGGTTGATTTTATAAAATGAATTGATTTTCACTAAGATGTGCGCCTCCTCCTTTTATACCTCGTCCTCCTTTTACTCCACCTCTACCTCCTCCTCATCCTCATCCTTTACTTATTATTTTTCATTCGCATCTTCCTGTTTTACCTTTTATTCCTCGACCTCGTCCTCATCCTTAACATTTTATTCCTCATCCTTTTTTCCACTTTTATTCCTCATCCTCTTCCTTTTTCCCACTTTTATTCCTCTTCCTTTTTTTCCACTTTTATTCTTGGTCCTCGTCTTCATCCTTCTTGTCCTTAACCTATGTTACTCGTCCTCGTCATCCTCCTCCTCTTCCTACACATCCTTATAGTCATCCTCAGCCTATTTCTTTTCCTGTTATCCCTTATCCTCACCCTCATCCTTTACATTTTATTCCTTATTATTCACATCCTACGTCCTCATCCTCATCCTGTACCTTTACCTTTTATTCCTCATTATTTTCCCCACTTTTATTCCTCTTCCTCATCCTTTTTTCACTTTTATTCTTGGTCCTCATCTTCATCCGTCTTGTCCTCAGCCTATGTTCCTCGTCTTCGTCATCCTCCTCCTCTTCCTACACATCCTTATAGTCATCCTTAGCCTTTTCCTGTGCCTGTTATCCCTCACCCTCAACCTCATCCTTTACATGTTATTTCTTAATCACATCCTCCCTTTTTACCTTTTAGAACTATCTCTCCTCCTCATTTTAATCCTTTTCCTTCACCTTTTATTCCTCATCCTTTTCCCACTTTTATTCCTGATCCTTTTTTTCCACTTTTATTCTTGGTCCTCATCTTCCTTATCCTTTTTTCCACTTTTATTCCTCATCCTCTTCCTTTTCCCCACTTTTATTCCTCATCCTTTTTTCCACTTTTATTCTTGGTCCTCATCTTCATCCGTCTTGTCCTCAGCCTATGTTCCTCGTCTTCGTCATCCTCCTCCTCTTCCTACACATCCTTATAGTCATCCTTAGCCTTTTCCTGTGCCTGTTATCCCTCACCCTCAACCTCATCCTTTACATGTTATTTCTTAATCACATCCTCCCTTTTTACCTTTTAGAACTATCTCTCCTCCTCATTTTAATCCTTTTCCTTCACCTTTTATTCCTCATCCTTTTCCCACTTTTATTTCTGTTCCTCATCTTTTCTCATTCTCATCCTTAAGCCCCCTCCTTTACCTTGCATATCCCGTCCTCTTCCTCCTCCTTTACCTATTCTTCCTCGTCCACATCCTCATGCATCCTTTACATTTTATTCCTTATTCACATCCTCCTTTTTACCTTTAAGTACTCGTCCTCATCCTCTTCCTTTACCTATTATCCCTCATCCTCATTCTAACCCTCCTCCTTTACCTTTTATTCCTCATATTCATCCTTTTCCTCATCCTCATCCTCAAGCTCCTCCTTTACCTTGTATTCCCCGTCCTCTTTCTCCTCCCTATTCTTCCTCGTCCTCCCCTATTTTTCCTTTCCCCACTTCTATCGTCCTCCTTCTCCACATTCTCATTTAACTTTTTCTCCTCTTCATAATCCTCGTTTTCCTCCTTTTCCTCATCCTCCTCGTATTCCTTAAACTTAACCTTATCTTCCTCGACCTCTTTTTCCTCATCCTCTTTTACCTTTTTGGTCAACACTACCGTCTTCCTTCTCCACATTCTCCTTTAACTTTTCCTCCTCTTCATAAACCTCGTTTTCCTCCTTTTCCTCATCCTCCTCGTACTCCTTAAACTTGACCTTTTCTTCCTCGACCTCTTTTTCCTCATCCTCTTTTACCTTTTTGGTCATCACTACCATCCTCCTTCTCCTTCCCTACCTCCTCATATTCATCCTTTTCCTCAACTTTTCTCATCCTCATCCCCAAGCCCCTCCTTTACCTTGTATTCCCCGTCCTCTTTCTCCTCACTATTCTTCCTCGTCCTCCCCTATTTTCTCTTTCCCCACTCCTATCGTCCTCCTTCTCCACATTCTCCTTTAACTTTTCCTCCTCTTCATAATCCTCGTTTTCCTCATCCTCCTCGTACTCCTTAAACTCGACCTTATCTTCCTCGACCTCTTTTTTCTCATCCTCTTTTACCTTTTAGTACTATCTCTCCTCCTCCTTTTAATCCTTTTCCTTCACCTTTATTCCTGTTCCTCATCATTTCTCATCCTCATCCTCAAGCACCTATTCTTCCTCGTCCTCCCCTATTTTTTCTTTCCCCACTCCTATCGTCCTCCTTTTCCACATTCTCCTTTAACTTTTCCTCATCCTCCTCGTACTCCTTGAACTTTTCCTTATCTTCCTCGACCACTTTTTCCTCATCCTCTTTTACCTTTTTGGTCATCACTACCGTCCTCCTTCTCCTTCCCCACCTCCTCACCTTCACCTCACCCCCTTTCAACAATCCCAAATTGGGTCCTACTTTCCTGAATTTTCTTCAGCACATGTGTATTATATAAAAAATCCTTTTTTTTGTGTGTTTTTTTGTGAGGAGGGTCTAAAATGCAGCTGAAAATCTCGTTCTCTCAATCGAAATGCAGCATAATTGATATTCGTACTTCAATAATGGGCTCCGATTAAACCTAATAGTTTATGATAGGATAATCAATTAATGCGGAGCAGTAATGAAAGTAAATGGGACGTAATGGAGCGGCTAATTCGTTGTGGGGGAGGGACCTTAGACGAGGGGTCCTGCTTTTCACTCTTATAAAAGCCCAAAAATTTATACCAGAAGCCTCTTTTATAGTCGGAAATGAATGAAAATGATGTGGGAGAAAAGGGGGAGAAAATCCAAAGGGCATTTAGCCACCATCATCCTCAAAGCAGCTGTACTTTTGTATTTTAGCAATCCTCAAACCCAGGACCCACCAACAATGGACACGTGACCTAGAGGGGCTGCTAAATTGGGACTTGATTTTGGGCATTTCCGTCCTGGACTTCGTTAATTGGACCTCATTGACAAGAATTACGGCTAAAATTAATTCGCCATCTTCCGCCCTTATTATTACATTCATGAGAGTGAATCGAGCAGGCAGAAAATAGGACAAATTAGGCGGGTGGCCCCTTTCATATATATTTATACCCCCCTTCCCCTCCCCCCTCCCCTACAACCCATAACCATTTATCGATACGTGTGCCCTTGCAAATTGCAATGGGACCCAACCATACGTTATAATTCAAATTGACTTTCATAAAAGATTGTTTTCATCTTAATTCGACCTAATTGGACCGAGATTTAAAAGGGAATAATGCACTTCTATTTAATGGACATTTAATGGAATATTTTAGCCATACTGTGTTAACCACTTTTCAACATCTGCATAATGGGTTGGGATTTAGCCTTTGGGTCTCAGGATTGTTTAACATTTTACTACTGAGAACCTCTTGGTCATAAATCTAGATATTTACTAAACTATTTTTATTAACCCTCAACCACTAACGTCATTTCGTGAATACACAACCACTATCCTCCTGGGGTCCAAAAGACCCCAAACTTCAAAAAACTTAAAATATAAGAAAACATGCTTTTGATACTTTTAAACACTTGAATTATATATTTAAACATGTTTTACATATCAGCTAGCATTTGTTATTTATTTATTATTATTATTATTTTTTTGTGTGCATATATTGTCAGAAATTGTTTACAAAATAAGAAAACACAGTACAAATATAGTATGGCTTCGGGAAAGTAATTTAAGCTCCCTTGAAAGTTCCAAGTTAGCCCAAACTTCATTGGTTGAGTCACATATTGTCTGACTTTAACCCCTGTACCACATGCAGTTTCTCAAATCACATGAACTTGAGACCGAGTTTCATTTTAAGTTCAAGATGCATACCCACAGCTGCACAGAAAAAATTCCAAGACGAGCTACTTTAATTCCAAGACTACCAACTGTGATAGGGTGTCATCTCAAGATTTAGCTTAAGCATGAGATACAGCTTTAAAGATGAAGCTTGAGGTTAAGGCCAGTACCACAGTTTCTTACCAAAGTGCAGCTCATGCAAGCTTGGCCTCTTCTAAGCTTATGCTCAAGCTTGAGTCTCATATTTGGCTGTTCGCCTTGGCCATTTCCCTGTGCACCTGTGGTATGCGTCTGGGACTTGAGATGCAGCTCAGTCTCAAGTGCATGCGATTTGAGCAACTGCGGTACATGGCTTATGCCCATAACACAGTTGCTCAACAAACTGAAGCTCAAGCTTCATCTTTTCTATAAGCTACATCTCAAGTTTAAGCTAAATGTTGAGATGACACCCTGTCACAGTTGCAGAGTCTCACATTTGGCTGTCTTGAGCACGTCTTGGTAATTCCTCTGTGCAGCTGTGATATGCATCTGGGACTTGAGACACAGCTCGGTCTCAAGTTAACACGTTTATGAAATAGCAATTTAAATATTAGAAAAAATTTCCTATTACCCAAAAAAATTTCATTTTTACCCCATTTGGGGTAATTTACCCCGGTTCCCCGACCGCTGTCATAAAGTGACTCATCGACAATGTTTACTTTTTTATTTACCATCCTCAGCAATGTTTTTCAAATAATTTTTTTTTCTAATTAATTCAGGTATGGTTTCAAAACCGTCGTGCCAAATGGAGAAAACGTGAAAAGGCCATGGGCCGTGAAAGCCCACCATTCTTCACTTCGGATGTCCTGTCCCCCTTGCCCAAGTTGAACCCCCTCGGAAACGGATACGGTTTTGCCGGAACCGGAATGACGTCATCTCGGTCCATGTCTCCAGAAACTCTATGGTGCGCCGGCCTCTCTCCGTTCGCTTCTGGTCTGGGACCTTTGGGCCTCAATCATGTGTTCGGACTTCACGGAGGAAGTGTCCACCATGCACTTCCGGCATGGGCCAACAAATCACCCGGTGGTCAGCAGCTGCCCATAGGCAATCTCTTCTCCACCTACATGTTAAACGGCGGCAATCTGGGTTCTCTGGGACCCAATTTGGCTTCCATTTCCGGTCTGTCCATTGCATCGTCTTCGAGTGCTTCCGGTGACCTTCCAACCCCAAAAGTGGACATTAAAAAATCGAGCATCGATGCCCTCAGACTCAAAGCCAAAGAACACTCCGCCTCATTGGATCAAAAACTAATAGCACTTTCTAAGCCTTTTCAAGGAACGAAAAGTAACTGAGCCGCCAGAGGTCGCTGTTTTTAATGGGAGGATTTTTATCCCTAGTTTATCGCAGTTTTTTCCCTATATCCGGGAAGTACGCATAGGCTCTGGACGGATGGTTGAACAGTGTTACGGTATTCAAACTGGGATCTGTGGGACGTTTCCAGGAATCTCGCAATGTTTTGATAAAAATTTTGACTATTTTTATTATGTATTGCGATGCACTCAAATATGTATCATTTTATCAATTGCGAAGATTGACACAAACAATCACAATCACATCACTTTTTTGGTAATCAAAAGTAGAACAATATTAACTTAAATATAAAATGTTCATTGGCCAATTTGTTATATGATACATCTCAGTGATTGTGGGGTAACAGCTGGTTAGTGTTCTTGGAATAAATTCGTTTTAGGTAAATTTGTCAGTTACTCTTAAAACGCAGATTTCAGGGTTTTAGACGTTGGAAAATATCATGAGAAAGTCAAAAATACACGCGGAGACTTGCGGAAAAAAAATACAAAATAAAATAGTGACTATTTTAAGGTTGAAAAAATGCATATATTAACCTAGCGCAATATCGAATACGACCTCCCAACATGGCGGTGATCGTCGATGTTGACCATAATTCGTTATAGATAACCTAACCTACCCTAACCTAACCTAAAATCGACGTTTTCAGACAATTTGAAAAATTTATCTAAACCGAATTATAGCGAATTATGGTCAACATCGACGATCGCCGCCATGTTGGGAGGTCGCATTCGA
>JAQGBW010003847.1:0-15198 GCA_034698625.1 Julus scanicus | reverse complement strand
TATATATATATATATATATATATATATATATATATATACCGTAAAGTGCTAGATCTCATCGATTTTGAGTCAACGGTCGATTCGAGTTGAATTAAAAATGGACGACGCCATTTTTGTAGGAAAAATCGACGTGGGAGGTGGACCGAAAGAGACATCCGATAACAAAAGCATAAAATCGAGGCGTTTTCATATTTGAAATCTAGTCTGAAAATCGACCGATTCCAGACAAAACAACGAGCAATTTCCCCCTCGAAATAGCAGTCCTTCACCTCATTTAACCAACAACGGCTAAAAGAATAAACTTTTTGTATAAAATATAAACATTTCTAGTTGTTTTCACTTCCAGAAATTATAGTAGCAAAATGGTGACAATGTGAGTTTTACCCTGTTTGCACCAACGCGTGATAGTGATTGTGTCTAGGGGGTCTCCTTTTAATAGCCTTCCTAGTCCTAAATAATAAAAACCAGCTAAATATTTGCGTAAGATAACGTAATTCGGTGCTAGAGGTGACATAAATCAATCGCTCCAGATTGTGTTTCTCTTAAAAAACAAATTTCCAGTATTTTGGCAAACAAACCCTTGGATGATGTATGTGGTCACTTATACGAATCTGGGTGATAAATCTACACTGGCGGCCTAAATAAAACTATTTATAGATACTCATAGGGGGCGCCGTCACTCGACACCTTTACATGAAGCGCCTTAAATTCACATCCTGTCGATTTTGATACTAACGCACACAGATGGCGCTTTAAGTGATCTGGTATTATACTACATGTGTTTTTGTGATGTGGTTTGATGGGTGTGATATGGAATGATGGTTGTGATGTGGAATGATGGTTTTTATGTGGAATTATGGTTGTGATGTGAAATGATGGTTGTTATGTGGTTTGATGGCTGTGATGTGGAATGATGTGTGATGTGGTTTGATGGTTGTGATGTGGTTTGATGGTTGTGATGTGGAATGATGGTTGTGATGTGGAATGATGGTTGTGATGTGGAATGATGGTTGTGATGTGGAATGATGGTTTTTATATGGAATGATGGCTGTGATGTGGAAAGGTGGCTGTGATGTGGAATGATGGTTTTTATATGGAATGATGGCTGTGATGTGGAATGATGGATGTGATGTAGAATGATGGCTGTGATGTGGAATGATGGCTGTGATGTGGAATGATGCTGTGATGTGGAATGAGGGCTGTGATGTGGAATGATGGTTTTATGTGGAATGATGGTTGTGATGTGGTTTGACGGTATAGTGATGTGGTTTCCATTAGACTATCCATGAATGTCTATATTGGCTATTAAAAAAATTCAGTCTAAAAAAATTAAAGGTTTTGATAATGTTAATGGTAATAAATCATTATAATTGCAAGTTTTTTTTTTTTACAAAAACATGTTAAATGGTATTAAGAAAGAAAGTTTTCCTGGAAGCTGTCCTGATTTTACAATTTAAAATTATGAAGTGCAATGACGACATGAGTCATTATAGTTCATCGCTGAAAGATATTTACAAGTGGGAAAAAAATATAAATTGCTCTTCTATATTCAAAGTTCATAATTTAAAAAAATCAAAATTCTAACCCCGTGACTAGAAATTCAACTTTAAATTTAAAAAAAATGTCTGCCTGTAAGTCAGTGTTTTTAGGTTACACGCTTGACATTAGATCTATTTTTACATCCTATTTTCTGAAATCAGCACAAAGTTTGGATGCAAAGTACGTCTACGTTCTTCTAGGATACGCTGTAAAACTACAAATATACACATTAGATGAATACATTTTTGCAACAGCACATTAAAACCAGATTTAATTGCCACGCATGATGCTATCCATCATGGAAGAGGATGAATACAGTGAACGGGTTGTAAAACGAACAAAAGCTATATAAATTCAACTCACCATCCCCTAATATGAAATAGTGGGCTTTCGTTGCTAGTTGCCATCGATTTCTCGTGTTAATTAATCGGCGTTTCCTAAATATCTCTCTATTTGGCTGCCCCTTGATTCGACCCTCGCAACCCTAGCTTTAAACACAGTCGACTGATTTTTGAACAAGTCCAACCAGAAGTGGACAGAACGACATCCCCCTTCCCATTCGATATTCTTTGTTAGAAACATGAAAAACGCGGAATAAATTTCATTTCTGTGGACGGAAATTCAATTTTACACGAACACATATAAGCCTAAAAATGACGGCCATGGATTCTCCCTGGCTACAGGCCATTCACCCATTATCCTGCACCTTTTTTTTTTTCGAGCACAAAACCGTCCCTACCTTCCTTCCTCCTCCACTTTTATCCACGAACCCTCGAAGCACGTAATAACAGGGTATAGATAACGACGAAAATCATATTAATCGATGTTTTGGATTTCAAATTTTTGTTTGTTCCATTATACAACGTTGAAAACATTAAACGGAACGCATGTTGGATAATATAGTACAACAACACTTATTCTAACACATATATAACGGAGCAACGTGCCCATTTTTTGAACTAATTTGAAATTGTATACTTGCAAATACAACAAACCAGGAATAAATAGTATAAGAAACTTGGAAAAAAGCTTCGTACTTTAAAAAATAAATATAATCAAAATGGCGCTTATAGAATGAAGCTAAAAAAGGAACTAACAATCAATAGAACGCACGTGAGCACGTGCAGGAGAAAGGACGGAGGCCTAGACTAGACTGCATCTCACATACTTAATGTCCATATATATTTCCCAAAGTGCCAATTTCTGAACTAATTTGAAGTTGTACTTGCAAATACAACAAACCAGGAATAAATAATCAAAAAAGAAACTTAGAAAGAGGCTGAATTCAGACTTAACAAAATAAATGTGCAAAAACAATGGCGCTTATGGAATGCATGGAGCTATAAAAAAAGAACAACTAGCAATTAATAGAATGCACGTGCAAAACGACATGAGCACGTGCAGAAAGAACGGAGGCCTAGACAAGACAGCATATATAAAATGACATTCTTATTCATGTTCTAGAATCGCTTTTGTACGAAGGGAAATAGTATAAAAATAATCCATTTCAAACTGAAAGCTTACTCTTTCGATTAATCACGCTTGAGTAACTTAAAACTATTATATTTGCACGAAGAGGCCTAAAGCGAACGCGTGATAGCTGAACAGTGCATCTACAGAAATAATCCCTTTTAAAGGGGCTATGTTTACAGTAACCCTCTTCAAAATGGAGTATGTTATTGTGACGCGATAAGGGGAATCACAGGCGTCCTCATTTCTCATACTGTAACCATTTCAGTTAAGTGGACTTCAGTTTTCGGCTTATCTAACCTATAAGCTTTAAAGGGCCAATAGCACGATCAAACATCGATTTCACAATTGGCCGCATTTGCCTAAATTCGTTTTCACAGATATTGGTGCTATGCATTTTTTAAAGGCAGATCGACAGCAATGTCATATGAAAATATGCCTTATATGAAAGTAAAATCTTGCAAAATGCTATTTATGTGAATTAAGGTTGCGCATCACATAAAGATCGATGTCGTAATTTTCTCGTAATATGGCAAAACAATGATCGCCATGCGCAATTCTAACGTAGAGCATGGATCTGACTCCCCCATCTGACAGCCATTTTTTTTCTTCTACTTTCCTTTAATATTTAAATCATAAAATATAACAGCATGACAAAGGAATTTGAAACATCATGTCTGATTAAGGATGCATCCTTTATCAGACTATGAAATGCGAGAAATATGCATGGCTGAAAACAGCTATAGTTTGAAATCTATTCCCTACTTCCCCCAATACAGTGACCCTAACTACATGTTTTTGACCCCTACCTGAAATCCATGATTCTCCATTCATGAAGGACCCAGAGCAACCAAGTATGCGGGGACAGATGCGAGTTGTAATTATGCGGAGGATGATGAGGAGGAGCGGCGGAGTGATGATGATGGTGGTGGTGATGATGATGATGATGATGATGGTGATTCCTCTGCTGCCTACAGAAGCAGGAAGGTGCCCAGGGCGGCTGAGATCCCGTGTTGCTGGCGTTAGAGGGCCATGGTACCAAAACGGCGGCGCAGGAAGACGGTTTCATGGCGGAGGAGGTCGTCACACGCGATCATCAAGACCCCAAAAATAAACTACTGCCCCCCCACGGCCATTCACACCGACACACCATCGTCCAAGCAGCCCCACACGCGTTCTGTATGCTCCTCAGCACCCTTCTTCTCCTTCAACTCCGTTTTCCCTACACTGCAGCACCCTTCTCCCCCCTACATGTCTGATAGGCGGCGCTGCCTTCTCACTGGCTGACTCTCCCGGCAACCACCAATGGCAGCCCGTCATGAGGATGAGGCATTTCCGCATCGACCGGCCGACCCAGGCCACGCTGGGGTTTTTTTTTTCCGGATGGGCCCACGCGTCGCCGCGGGGGTATATGGCCGCGGAAGAGGGGGTTATAAATACACCACCACACCCCTGGTTTATATGTACGCAGTATACTAAAAACGAAATTACCCCCATGGAGGCAGGGCGGGAGGCAGAGAGGTAAGGAAGATGAGATTTTATCGTTTTTTCACCCACGCAGCCTCCCGACACACATCTGGTCACACTGGCTGTGTGACCAGATCACTAGACCAATGACTCAAAAATGCAGAGTACATGGCAGGATAGTCATCCGCGTGATGAAATAGTCCCATCATAATGGCGGCTTAGCACCCCTTCAGAACATGATGTTGAACACATTTTTGAATATAATCCAGTTTACAAAATATTTTGTAATGATCTCTAAACCAAAGATTCAAAAATGCAGGAGTCGATGATGGCACGATAGTCATCCGCGTGAGGAAATAGTCCCCAACACAAAATGGAGGCTTATCCCCTCTCCCCTCATGTTAAACATTTGTTTGAAATATAAATAGTGTTCAAAAGAATGTCTTTTCATCTAAAAATACAATGAAATAATGCGAAACTGTCACAAGATTCACATATCTCAATAACTACAGCTGGGGAAGGTGGAAATAATGTTTTTTTCTTCCCCTCTTTATACTCCTTTGTATTCATAACCTGATTTTTTATTATTGCATAACGTTTACTGTGCCATGAGCATAAATTGTCGATGTTTAGTACATTTAGTATGTTTCATACCACGTGATACCGCGAGGGTCGTCCATTCGTGGACGGTTGAATCCGCCATGTTTTTGGTTCATTCAATCGGCAGTCAATGACCAAGACACCGTTATGACTACTGCCAACAAGCGGCCATTTGCCTCTCGAGATGAGTGCAGTTTTTTTTTGCACCACTAAAATTAATATAAATACAGGTGTGTTCTCTCGGCCATCAACACACAACAACAAAAAAGCGTCGTAATAAAAGCGAGTAATTATGGCTCCGAGGTGTCTAAAACCTTGGCTCTGCTCGACACTATGGTCGTTGCCACTCGCACACACTTCCAAAGAGTCAAAAAACCTTAAAATCAAATCGATAAAAAGAGAAGAAGAAGAGTCAGCAACTTTTTCTCAGGGTCCGCCATCTTGTCAAAAAAAAAAAAAAAAAAAAGACATGGCGACGCTGATTCGCTTAAATAAAGGTGAACGTCCATGAATTTTTGAAAATCGATACGCTGGGACGAGGCGGTGGTAACCTTGCTCCAATCGTGCACGTCCATTGATGGATGTGGATGGATGGATGGTTAGGAAACGTTTATTCGCGACGCTGTAGAAAATTGGTGCAGTAGCCGCCATCTTGGTTAATATGTAAAACCAACACCACCAATGGGAAAAACTTGTATTATACAACGATCCGTTAACCCGATGCATAGAAGCAAAGCACGTCATTTCTTCCGCTTACAGATATATATGCAGTGTTGAAAAATTAAATACATATATGGTATATGAATCTCAACTTTCCACAGATTTTTTAAATGGGAATTCAAATTTGGCGCTCATTTTGATTATACCGTTTTGTTCCATGGCACGCGTGAGCGTTCCATCCCACGTGCGAGCGTTCCATCGCAAGCGGGAGCGTTCTATTTTGGTGATCTTTTTACGAAATTTTCAGATTTGTCGAATCGAGTTCAACTGAAGATTTAATAATTTTTACGAATAAATACTATAAGTAAATAATGTAAGTTTGATTTCTAAACAATAATTTGCACCAAAAAGACCAGCGGGGAAACAAGAAGCGGACAAGTGTGACAAGATGTTACACTCGCAAGATCGCAACATACCGGGTATACGGAAAACGACACGTATGTAATGTCAGTAATAAATGAATATATAGGGCATTTGGTTTACAGTTTATCAGATATACGAATATACTATGCATGTCTAATTTCTGCTGTATATGGTCATATAATGTACCTAACATAGGCTATTGCAATATGTTGAAATTGGAACGCCTCCTCGCGCTACGCAAGAACGTGCTGTTCTATATTAATTCGAATTTGTTGTTCGAATTCGCTGTTCCAATTCAGTTCTCTCTCGATTGTGCGGCTAATTTAATGTTAAATTAAACTTGTTTCATTCGTTTAATTTCAAGTTATTCATCCGGGATTGCCGTAACCATTCCATCATCCATTATGAACGAGAAGTGGGGAAACCGCCACATTGATCTGACATATCCGAATTGATGGTATTCAACCTGGCGTCATCGCAGTCGGTCAGCAAATATTGAAAGGTATAAAAATGAGCATGAACTTGGGAAGGGACATACTCTACTAAAGCTTTAAAAAAAAGCTTTTGTTCCTGTAAAGTAGGATCACTACAAGTGGATTATGGTACCTTCAAGTAGATTTTGACAATGTCCTCACGAGGGCACTAATGATCCCGTGTTGCCGAACAATGGTTTGGAAAGGTGATGGGGAGGATGCTCCTATTCATCTCAGGTGTCTCGCGAGTATAGACACAGCTTATACAAATTGGGGAGTGATTGGGGCCACGCACTCGGGTACAATTCGGGTTACCCAGAGTACGAGCACATGGTGAAATGCGTAGGTGGGTCATTGTGGGGCAAAAGAGGGGGTCAAAATGGCCTGGAGTAGCGAGAGGGCAGGCCAACCCAGTGATTAATTTCGAAGGACGTGAACCTGAAAAACAACAATTGCCTCGCTGGGGGTAGCTTTTTTTTTCTTCTTTTTTCTGGGCAAAGCTTTTTTGCGCAGTTTTTTTTTCTTAACGTGTTGGGTTAAATTCGTTGCCACGTTTTCGTCCTCCCGTGAGATAGATAGATGACTTTCTATATACAAAGTGTGATGTGGTATAACCCTACAGAAACACCCGCTTAACCTACCCTCTAATCGTTAATTATAGCAGAGTAATATTAATTCTGTGAGATTAGTAGAAAAAAATGATGTGGGGAAATAAAAAACGACACTGATAAAAACCATATTCCTTTAAATTAGCATAACCCGAGACGATGCCAGTGCTAGATCATGACAAAATGTAAATCACTTTTTGATTAATTACTCTCCCGGTGGTGCGAGCAAAACCAAATGGCTACTAACATTTGTCGGATGGAATTAATTAATGACAATTTTCATGTCAAACAGAAAGTTTTTACGAGTACAATTAAGGGCTAGAATTTCGAAATTTATTCAAGATCTAAAAAATACATCCATTTTCCATTAGGTTTCATTTCCCCGTCTATTTTTTGTTCAGAAACATCTGTTCGTGAAAATAATTTGAAACATCCCATTCTTCTCGCATCATTTCTGTTAAATTATCCAACAAATCAAGTACCAAACTTTCACTTGAAGTTTTGCATTAACATAAATGAATTCATCACGCAAAGTTCAGTGAAGCAAAATATAGTTCCTGTTGTATTTTCAATGAATTCTGTCGTGATATTTACACACGGGACGCGGACTCGTAACATGTATGGTTATCAAATATGGACACTTGGCATTTCATGGTATATCCATACATGAAATTTCCCATATATGGTATATATGCCATACATGTATACAATTTTTCTACACGGGTAGAATGATGTATGTAGGTCGTAATTAATAATAATTTCCCATTTCTAAGGTCCACAGTTCAAATTATAGTTAGGAGAGATACAAAAAAATACCTACAAAAAATACACTTGGCTACAGTATGACAACCTTCTGTTCGCACCCCTCGGTTTGAATAAATCTCAACACAAGCAGTAGGCGGTTGACAACAAAAGCTTCTGCTTATAACGAAAAAGAAGAAAAGAAAGAAAAGAGGGGTGGGGAAAAAGAAGAAAAAAAATCCCTCATTTTGGCTCAAGGTGAAGAGCAGACCAGCCATACATGATTGCACAGCTGAGGTTTTGCTCATAGTAAAGCAACAGGTTATGAAACTAGGATGAAATACAATTATGTAGGTTTATGGAAGAAGAGCATATGCTCAAATGCAATAGTCACAACTAGAAAAAAACACGAGTATAAACATTCCAGAAATGATGAAAAGCATGTGCTCTAGCTTGCACCATCCTCAAATATTTACACTCGAGCATATTCTCAAATGCAAGTCACAACGGGGAAAAAAACCAAAAACATGAGTATAAAGATTCCAGAAATGACAAAAGTAAGAGCACATGCTCAGTGCTCTAGCATGCATCATCCTCAAATATTTAGACTCGAGCATATGCTCAAATGCAACAGTCACAACGGGGGGAAAACCCCAAGTAACATGAGGATAAACATTCTAGAAATGACAAAAATAAGCATATGCTCAGTGCTCTAGCTTGCACCATCCTCAAATGCTTAGACTCGAGCATATGCTTAACTCGAACGTCAAAAGCAAACAATGACACTGACAGTAAACTTGAGCAAATGCTCCGCATCTCATGCCTCCCATCATTGAGTAGCAACTAAGTTTTCACATCCCATGCAATCCCCCCATAAATTTCAGCAATCTTAATATTCGAATACATTTGAGCATAAGTTTATGCTCCAGGTAGGACTAATCACCACACACATTTGCAGACGCCAGCGCCCCTAGCGAGCCAATGTATTTTAAAGCTCCCATAGATGGCGACTAAATAATAAATGGGGAAATAAAAATATATTATAGTGAGTGGAACATACCGGCACATATCTATTGAATAGAACACCACGTGCATGTTGATACGATGTTGGTTAGGACTTCAGTGAGAGAGGAACTTGAGTGTGTTGTTCGTACTTGAGTGTTGTACTTGAGGTTGGGGTGTCGCGTAAATCCACGATTATACTGCAACGGGTGAGAGGCTGGAATGGTACGGAGTCTCTCGTTGGTCTCTCGGACGGTTTTTTGGACTTAAGGTCTATTGTTTTTTTGGCCGAGGACGATCCCTGAGTTGAACTGACTAAAAGTGACCAACGCCAACGACTGGAAGAACCAGCTGAGGAAGCGATTTTCTTACTAAGCGAAATCCGGAGCGCAACCTCATTTTTTTTGTGTGTCGTTTTTTTTTTTTTTTCTTTTCCCCCCCTCGCATCGGTCGCGCTCCCCATCTGCCCATATCCCAGCCAACCATCGTGAGGCGAGCCCGTCCCGTCATGCAACGCGCGTCATGGCGACTTGCCGATCGAACAGCTGAACGCGGACGAATCACAAAATAGGGCATACACACACACACAAACAGCGTGCGAAACTGTTGCTACCCAATTTAATTTGGGTCGACGTGCAGGGGAGTAAGTGGAGGAAGAGGAATTCCGCACGGGGTTACCCCTCGCAACCGGGTTACAGGATCAACAGGTACCCGAGGGGGAGAAAACGAAAAAGTGCGGACGTGGGCACATGCACTGACCCCCTCACCCAAAAATACACAACGCGCCACATACATACGAGTGTACAACAGTGTATACTAACTCTCCTCACTTTCCCAGATCCGGCAAGGGGCGGGGCCTTTCGCGTACCCTAAAGGACAACACAGTCAGGCTTACCGACAATTATATAAAACATATCACCCCCCATCCCTCCCCCCCTTCATACAACACGTTTTGAAGTTTGGAATGTATGGCATACGTGATCACGCGCAATTGTTCCATTCCATTTTGAAGAATTCTATTCTGACAATTGAAGAATCGTTCCTTGGTTGTTCCTTTTTTTTAAAAAAAAAAGGGAATAAACTGTAAATATAGTTATGTTTATGGTTTTTGAATAAACCGCACCGATTTTTGTGCGTTTAAACAAAAAATTTCTTGCAAGTTTTTATAAAGTTTTTCAACATTTTTCCAATGTTTGGATTATGTCTGGAACGTAGCATGCGCTCACGTGCAGGGGTTGCTTTAGCACGTGCGCAACTGTTCCATTCTATTTTGAAGAATTCTATTCTGGCTTTTTTTTTAAAAAAAAAAAAAAAAGAATAGTGTATATACATAGTTATGGCTTTTGAACAAAACGCACCGATTTTTGTGCGTTTAACCAAAACATTTTTTCAAGTTTTTATCAAGTCTCCAAATTGTGTCCACAGATTGAAATATCTGGAATGTAGCAAGCGTTCACGTGCAGGGGGCGCGCGCGTTAGTTGTTTTTGCACGTGCGCAACTGTTCCGTTCTATTTTGAAGAATTCTATTCTGGCTTTTGAAGAATTGTTCCATAATTGCTGTTCTTTTTTTTTTCTTTTTTTTTTAAAAAGGAATAGTGTATGGTTATGGTTAAATGTTCATGGTTTTTGAATATAAAACGCACTGATTTTTGTGCGTTTAACCAAAAAAATTCTTGCAAGTTTTTATCCAGTCTAGCTTCAACATTTTTTCAATGTTTAGATTATATCTGGAATGCATCATGCGTTCACGCGCCAATTGTTCCATTCTATTTTGAAGAATTCTGTTCCGGCTTTTTGAATGAAAAGTTACGGAATTTTGTGCGTTTTAAACCAAAGATTTTCAAGTTTTATCAAGTCTTGAAAAAGTTTCCGCAGTTTGGGTATTATCAATATATAGCGTAAGCTGCCAATTTCGGTCTAAGGAGAATTAAACGTGACTAAGGAACGCCATAATCAAATGAATTTGATTGCATCATAAAATGTCTAGGGTGTCCTCGGTGATGTTTGTCGCGTTCTGAGGCTACAACGAGTGTTGTTTGTGTAGTTTCTAAAATATTTATTTCTCGATTCACGCGAAAATAACAATAACAAAGCAACGGTAGGATAACAGAAATAACTACGGCACAACAAACTTTAAGTAGTATTTATGTTTTTTATTTGGCACCCTATAGTAGCGACCCCAAGAAAACACATCTCAAGACCCCATAAAAACTACGCAAACGCCTAAAAAGAAATCAGCCCCCTCTTATAACCCTGAAAAACGTGCCCTACAACTCAGGTGTTGGGGATTTAACTTGTCCTAGGGAGATACTCAGACAGAAAAGAAAGCTTCATTTTTCAAGTTCAACGCAGAAAGAGAAACTACATCCAAAATAAGACTAAAAATAGGCTAAAAAGTTACTTCCAACTTCTGTAAAAGTAGTCATGAATCCAAACATGAAATAAAAAAACATGCCTCTTGTTCCAAATTAACCATTACTAACTACATTATTTTTAATTGGAGGACTCCCAAGCTTGAAATAACCTAGTCATTTTATAAATTTATTAAAGTTCTGAGTAACAAACAAATAAAGCGTATTATGCCAGGTCCACACCAACGAAAGCATGGAGCAAAAGCAGGAAACACGGAAACACGCTTTCTGGAGCAGAGGTGTAAATACCAAAAAATGCAGGAAAACAAGAGCAAAGGTCTTGAAATGATGACCCACTAACATGACCTATAGGGACAGACCTAGACGTTGTCTGGGACCCTAGGGCAAAAAGTGGGGCCTAGGAGGTCACACGTGGTGGCTAGGTCGTGTGGTACGAGGATTGCCACACAGGTACGCTCCAAGTTCGTCTACACACTGGCTGCAAATTAAGAGGAACCACAACCCTCTCCTTTTCAATGGGTCAGGCTTGCGAAGATACTCACAGTTGAATGAGGGAGGTTTGGGTGGGGGTGAGAATTGTTTTGGGTGGCTCGATGGATCAGCAAGGGCCTCATATTGTTGTTTTTCACTTTGAAATGGTATATTTGTTTAAAATTAATATACAAGTTTGAAAAATGTCCGTTATTTTGCACACGCTGCCAGCAGGTGGCAGCATGAGATAGGCAAGTTGCGAGTGTAAAAATTCAAATAATAATTTAATTTTAAAAAATGTACTATTTTAACGTGAAAAATAACACGATCAGTACCTCGCTGATTTATAAAGCAATTTTAAACTGCTTTTATTTTTATTTAATCTTTTTCTGTTTGACTGTTTGAGTGTCTTTGCAAATTTGCCCATTGAAAGGGATAGGGTTGTAATCCCCCTTAAGCCGCGTTGGTAGAAGCGCCGTAAAGTGGACAATTGGCGAAATGTTTTCAAAATATGATTTTGAAAGTACAAAAAAGCCTAGAAGTTTGCTGAAACATTGGTACGGAAACTTGGTAAGCAAACTTTTATCGAAAACACGCTTTTCAAAGCAAAAAAAAAAAAAACGTGATTCTGCAAACTAATTTAGGAAATTCGGGAAAAACAATAATACGTTGGTTGAAAATTAACGATAGTAAATCCTGGCCTCAAAACAGGTCTATCAGAAAGTAGTTATATCTTGTGAGGAAAAGTTGCTATAGGTGAATTGACAAGAAACAAGTAAGTGTTTGTCATGGTTGTTTCCCATACTAACCAATTCGTGACGTCAGGGGGAATGCGTTAAAAACTCCATAAAACCACTAATAAGCATCTTAATTTTGTCCCAAATATGGGCTGATTGATATAAGAGCCAAGGTGAACATACATCGAGATTCTATCAGCTTGATAGGAGGGGTCAATTAAAAATCCCTTATCTCAAACTTCATTAATAAAAAAAATGCGGACGTTCCGAAGACCTGCCATTCATTAATGATAGTTAATGAACATTTGTATGACCACTGGCCAGAAGGCGTTTATCTGCACGCGAATAATCCAAATCTCATCATAAATGAGGTACAATGCACTGACAGTGGCGCCATCTCATCTCAAGTACAAATCGGTATCTAGTTTCGAAGACAAACCCCTTTGGGATTTTTACCATTACTCAAAATCAGTAATTATATAGGAAACTATATTTTGGGGAGAGTGGGTAGGAATGGGACATTAATCACAAATTTACTTTATGCTGTTGTGAATATTGTGCACAGTGTTGAAAATATTTTCTTATTACTTTAACCCTCAACCAATATCGTGATTTTGTGAATAAACAACCATTATCCTGAGGTCCCAAAAGACCCCCAAACTTTAAACAAAATTAAAATATACAAAACATGCTTTTAATACTTTTAAACATTTGCACATGTTTTACATATCATCTAGTAATTGTTATTATTTTTTTTTTGGCATATATTGTCAGAAATTTTTTACAAAATAAGAAAACACAGTACAAACATGGTATACTGGCTTCGGAAAAGTGAATTTTGTGGCAAGTTATCTTTGGAAAACAGTTTTTTTTCGTTATATACATGAACATATAAAGTACTGCATAGTAAGTACAACACATAAAAAAGTACTTGGTGCAAAAATTTAAAAATAGCATCGCGTTTCCTATTAAAAATCTTGCCCACGTAAGTAAGTACTATCGTGGGGTCTTTTGAGACCCCAAATTGCAAAATAAATTGCCATATTACAGAAAATATAAACCAGATAAACTTGAGCCTCTGTTCACGCCAACATCCAAACGAGAAATGAAGGTACTGAATGTTTGAAGCGCGTGCCTAGCTCCATCTAGCGGATTTTTGAAGATATATGATGGTTGGGGTCTTTTGAGACCCCACGATAGTGGTTGAGGGTTAAAATAAAAATATATTTGAAATTATATACTCCTCTCCGTGCTGCTGCTGCACCTTTTATCAGGATTTTTGTTATTAAGTTATATCTGAACAATTTATTTAAACAACAAGAAGTGAAGAGAAGCTGAACTCAACTGAATTCCTATTTTTATAATTCCAAAAGAATGAACAATGGAATTCCTAAATGCACGTGATTAAGAACAGCACGTGCACGAGATTAAGACAAGCTCGTGATTGAGAACAGCACGTGCACGAGATTAAGAACAGCACGCGATTGAGAACAACACGTGCACGAGACTAAGAACAGCAAGTGACTGTGACGCCACAGTTCCAAACATACCGTAGGATTAAAAGGACCTAGTAAACATTTAATAATATCATAACCATCCTAACTGCTATTAATGCATGTACTTAATATGAAAACATTGCCTCTATATTTTAAGAAAAGTTAAATATTTGAAGTAAAAACTAAGTTTTCGGTAGTGAAATCACACTTTTCCTTCCTGCATTCTTGAGCTTCAAAAGAAGGCCAAACATTCAACACAAACCAATGCAGGTAACACAAGTGACGCCATCTTGGGGCACACGAGTCGCAATCTTTTTACACATAATAACAATGTCCCATTTTCTTCATGTTCATAACTTCAAACACGGAACAAGAAGGAAAATTTCAAATCCGAACTTAGTTGGGGATTCCTGAACATGGTTTTAAGATTTCTTGGCAGCCAGTCAACACATTTTTTTGTACGGCACACATAATTATGTCCACCCATCATTAAATATGTTAGTAATTAAAACGGATCTACGCATTTCTGCAAATGAAAATTGAAAACTGACCACCGTGACCAATTAGTAATGCATACATATACAAAGGCACAGGATGTATGTCAGTGATATTCCCACCAGAGGGCGCTAACTACATGCTATATTTTAAGAAGGGTTGAATTATAAAATATAACTTGCCTTATTGGAAGCACACAAACAGCACACGATTAAGACGAGGTTAAAATATTGAGATCGCAACTTAAAATATGAATGCAATAACTGAGATCAATTGCATTATGAAAGTTAGTAGAAGCTAATGCGGAAATGAGTCAATTCAAAAGAACACGTGTAGGCCTAAGGACATTGGCAGCGCCGTTGTGGTGCGTGTGGTAACAATAAAAACGCAACTGCGGTGACTGTAGTCGATTCGACGAAAATACGAAACATTCAACCAACAAAATTCAATAAACAAACGTCATAACGTACGGTTACGACAATCATAGGGTATATGGAACGACAGGAACCATTTTTATGGGGTGTACGTCATAATGTCCTTCACAAAATATCCTGACCAAAACGTCCATACACAAAATGTCTCGTACACAAAATGTCCCGTACACAAAATGTCCTGGGTAAATGATGTAAGTTTTTGTTATTTG
>JAQGBW010003846.1:0-15199 GCA_034698625.1 Julus scanicus | reverse complement strand
AATCTCTTTCTGTTTATCTGAAATTGTGTTTCAAAATTTCACCCATTGAAAGTGATAGGGTTGTGATCCCCCTTAAGACATTTTTCTGCATCACAAATTCCTAGAATAACATCAAACAATTATTTAAAGTGTTCACTTTGGAAATCATTTATGTTTCATTCTGCAATAATAATAGGTTTAATGTTTAATTAATGGAGTTGTTGTAATTATTTCGAAATACTACGAAAAATGTATAAAATTACTGTTGCAAATTATTCACGTTTTATCAAAGAATAATGGCATGACAGTAAAAGTTGACTAAAATGATTTTAAAGTTCAACTTTGTAGTTTGCATCGTTCAATTTACACCTTCCTTACTTTTTCGATACAATTTTTAAAAATAAGAAAATTGCATGAATTAAAAATTAAACTTAGTTTAATCATGGCAGAATGACACATCAAATGTTTCCAATTAATAATCGTTTGGAACGAAGTGACAAAATTACTAAATCCTGATATTTTAAGAATAAAATAGGAAGAAATCTCCACTTAAGCAATACTTTTAGCAGCAAGAGTATAATTCAACAAATGAAGCACGCTTCAGAAAGATATTTTTTTTCAGGTATACTGCAGTGTTCTAATTACAACACAATAAAAATTCTTGGCTACATGTCTTATATCAATGCATGCAATATGAATGCGCAACTCAACATAACTACAAAGAGGAAATGTCCGCAAACTTTAATAACTTAATCAATATGACGTGCTCAATGCATTCGTATCGGTAACGCCAATTCTGTATCCATTAATTTTGAATACAAATTTATGTTTAGATCTTCGAATTTGCAGTAATATACAATTTGCAACATGTTTACCTCATTCTCGCAGTAAATCGCCTTACACTGTTGTTGGTTTTGCAAGAGCATTTTCGTATAAATGAAATGCAACAATTTAATAGTTCGCCTATTTATTGGTATCAACATAAATGTATGGTTCACAAAACATGAAGCGCTCATCGATGAGGCTTTCAGTTCAACATAAATAAAGCAATTATACTAATTTGTAAAGATCGTTAGCCAATATAGTTTCTCCATTAATAAAATGCCCAAGCCAGCAGTTTTCCTCAGGAAAGACCACTCCTTTTCATGTTGCTTTTTATAATGTACAGCAATTCAATTAAACAGCACTTAACCTTAATCATCCAGAAAACCTTTGAAAAGCAACAGGCAAACTTAATTTACGAATTCCTTCATTTGATAAGATTAGAATTAGGAAATAGAGAAATGCTCACCCTCGAGATTCCAATCTACAATGTAATGCAATTAACTTGCATGGACAAATGAATGGTACTAACATATATATATATATATATTGGTGTTATATCAAAAATGCGATCAAGTCCAAAATCACAATATACCTAGGCATAAAGACAACAACAAACCAACTTCATGCCCTAATCACAAACTACCCAACTATGCTGCAGTCCTAAGCCCCTTAGACCTCTAATTTTTTAAGATAACCAAGACTAGTGATCTTACTTTATAAGGTGGTTAAAATACCAAACCTAATAAACGGGTGGGTGAAATATAAATTGGAACAGGCACGTCCAGATATCATAATATATAAAAATGATACACGTAAATTACGTTAAAAAATACACTGAAGTCATGACTCATGCTTGTGATATTCTTTCCTGTATCTCTCAAATATGAAATATCCTATCACGCTCCATAGCCACATCTAATGGAAAAAGTAAAACTGAAATTGGGAAGGAAAAACATGGTCAGGATTGACTAGAACTAAATAAAATGTATGAAATATTAAATTATATTTTCTAAATTGAAAAATGAGACTATTACTGCAAATACCTGCAAAGTCAACAAAGCTATCTGTAATTTTAAATCCAGGTCTCCAGAATGTCAAGCATAAAGTACAAAAGAAGTATTGGGCTTCCTTGTTCCTTTATTAATGTTGTATAATGATGACGCCCAAGGCCATTTATAACCAAGATTATATCAGGAAAGAAAAAATACGCTGAATGCAATAACGAAGAGGCGCCTGATGTTGATCAATCTCTTGGAATTCGTCAATAAACACCTGTGAGCAACCACCAAGGATGTAAGTTTAAATGAATGCTGACAACAGATTCAAAAAAGGCCACAACAAATCTTAATTTTTAGTATATAATCACGACATTATTTATAAATTTATAATTTCAGGATTTCGACGACCAAACGATCCATTTTTAATTGAATCCCCCTTTTATTTAATGAAGTCCAAGGCCAGTACTGGTAATAAACTAATGATCTGAGGTTACTGCTAATGGAAAATAACACATGCAACCACTCTGCAACTACAAATGGTTGGAATTGGTAATGTTCCAAATACAACCAATCTGCAATTAATCTTGCAACTGTTTGGCAATCTGTTTTTTCCCAATGGGCAGGTTGGTATAGCGATCCGAAAAAAGCCAAAATTGAATATATAAATTTAGATTCTGGTTTGATCTGTGGCATCCGTTTGCTTAAGACACAACTTAAAGAAAAAATATATATATTCGAGTAAATGATGGCACTTACACCTGCTAAATAGGGCCAAAATGTTCCAGCACCAATTTACCCAAATTAACCGGTATGAATATAACATTCACGGAAAACAATAAGGAAGAAGAATGATATTAATGAGGAAATTTATTTCGGCATTCATACGAAAACAATTATTAAAAATCGCAAAAACAACAGCCACCCGGATTTCGAACCCATGCTTCCTTGGCACAATTTCTGTGAAAGGGGGAAGAGACTAGTTACTAATTTTGTGGAATGTCGGATAAAAGCACATTACCTTTTCTAATAAATTTCATCCCTAATCCAATAAGGCAAAAACTAAAAAACCTGTATACTTTGACAGTTCATGTTTCAGAGAATGAAATAAAACATGATCAATGTAACATTGCCTCTGACTTTTAAAGACTACATCAGGGTTAACTTTGGCATTGAAATTCGAGCACAGATTAGCACAGCAAGTACTAGTATAAAATTATGTAAATGTCAGAGATCAACAGGAATTCCGCCTTGGCCAAGATTAGCAAATTAGGCTCCAATCAAGAACATATGATTCCACCTGTCTGATCTTGGACAAGTAAGGTTTCAGACGACGGTTTCAGCAGTTGTGCTCGATACGCTCAACGGGTTTCAATACATACATAAAAAAAGGACTGAGTAAAATCATTAGTTCATTTTCAAGTACATGGTTGTTATCTCCTGAAATGTAATTCAAATGGAATTCCCACCCCCTACTTTAAGACATCTGACACACTACCATAACGCAAATGGCGAGAAGGGAGGACGAAACAGGCAATGCACGCAGAACGAAAATGGAATTAAAAACTCACCGAAAATGCGTTTATCCAACAACAACTTCTTCAAAGACGGTTCGAGTCCTCTGGGCGGTCACTACTTGGGCGTTCAGATGATAAATGCTGGCTTGAAAAGGACCAGAAAATGGAAATTCCTTCGGGATTGCAGAGAGCAACCGGAGACCACAACAAGCCACTCGCGAAGATGGTGGTGCAAAATTGACGTCATAGAAATTAAATGACCCGTGAGCTGAGGCTAGTAGAGCGCTTTTGCAGCGCCGCCCGTTCGCGGTTTTCGGCGCTCGGAAGATCGCCTCGTTTAACACACGTCGCTCCTCGATGAAGCATTGAACACTTCATAGCGCTCGAGAACTGAAAAACGGCAATGAAAGTATCTGCTCCAAATTATTGAAGCCTAAATAGGCCGTAGCCATGTTGGAAGACACGTAATATTAATCTCAACGTTAATTTCTTAATTGAAGCAATTTAGTATATTATTGGCTTGACATAACCATTTTGTTTAATCTTTATTTCCCAAAATGTCATAATTTCATAACTGTTCTAATCTTAAACAGGAAACGATTTATCCTAATCAAATGTATGTGAATGATTCAAAAAGAGACAACCAACACATAAATACAAATTATTAAAGTTATTTTAATGAAAATTTAATTTATTTGTTATGGAATAGATTATGTACTAGATTTGTTATGGAAAAAATGAAGAATATTTGAAGGATTCCAAGCTTTAATATAATAGCCCAATATTTTTCAAAAGAATCAGATATTTTTCTAGAGAATTTTTTAAAAATACTTATTTTTATTTATTTTAAATAGAATTTTTTTCCTATAAATGCTATATATACTGGCATTATACTGAACCTATCTTTCTCAAGGTAATAAAAATCAAGCACCTGTTCTCGATTTTCATGGCTGCTAGACACCTAGCTTGACATTTTATATTTAATGAATATGATAATGAATATGTTTTCTTAATTCAAATAATTGAATTTACATTGCTTAAATTGTATCCTAGATGCTGAATAAAATTACAAATTAAAAGTTGTTGATCAGCAGTTATTCTCTCGAAAAAATGCTTAATTGTCAACATACATTTTTTTATAGTTGTGAAGGCAAATTCCAAAATTATCCTATGATCAATTAATTTATGTACAATGTCTTCGTTGTTTTACCATTTAAATCATTACAACAAATTATTACCACTTTTCCATTTCTGCTAATACGAGTACAGTTCAAAATTCTCAAATTTCCTTGTACTTGTACGTCATTTTTTTCCATGTTGCTAAGGTCTCTAGCTGTTGATGCTGACAATAATTTATTGGGATTCTCTGTTATCTTTCTGAAGTTTGTAATATTTTTACTAAATTTTCATAACACACACATTGGCGTCACCCATGACACAATGTCTGAGAAACGTTATTCTAGAACAAAAATATTGAATTCACCATAATATGTATTTCAAAAATGTTTATTAATAAATGAACAGGATGAAACGCGATTTTTAAAAGTTATATATTATATCTACAGGCCAAATTAAAATCCACTGATTAACAGTAATAATTAATGTCCAGAAATTGAATACATGAAATATTGAACAGAATTTAATTTGCAAAAAAAAAGTTTCATATAAATAGATACATTGGTGCTTAAAATTAATGCAACGATCAACACGATTTTTTCTATGTGTTGCTATAATTCTGCACACCCATGTATATTTTATGAATACTACATGTGCATGTTCAGATCCAAATGCACGTGCGTTAAAATATGCTGAACGCGATCCTAAAAGGTGAAAAAGTCAAAAAAATAATTATTAAAAATAACAATTACGTAGTCGAGCTCCAACATTAATTACTTTCAACTTACTGATTGGTCCTTTTGGAAAATGAAGTCGCAATCCTTTACCAAGCACTGAGGCTGAGTGGACCCAGCATGAATTTTAATCACATGGTTGATGATATCTTCATGATAAGCAAACCTTCCCGGACACCTGCCATACTACATAAAAAGAAACATTTTTAATTTGATATACTATGTGGTCATTGCATGTTCCAAGAACACTTTGGGTTGTATGAAAAATAAAAAATAGTATACTTTATATTTTGGCTATGCTAAAAAATATATAAAAGGTTCCATTATGCTGTGGTCAAAATATTTATGCAGTTTCATAATAGCACACAAAATATAAAGAGTTCTGAAACAAAATTTAATTTGGAAAAGCTACACTCAAAATGTTTATGGTCTTTCTATTTCTGTCATATAATTTCAAGAATAACTAACTACCAGTGCATTACTATTAATTTCCATCAAAGAATGAAAATAGAAACATATAGCTCCTCTTTAAAACTTAGTTATAAGAAATGATAATGAACTTACATTACAAACAAAGGTTTGGGTTAATGCCAGATGACAAGCCTCAATTTTTCCTTCTTCACTGCCACTAATTAGCTGTTAAAAAAATTAATAAGCAAATACAATAAATATATGAAAATATGAACAAAATGAAAAACGGACATATAAACTGGAGTTATTACCAAATTCCGATGCAAGGACAATGAGGAAACTGTTTTGTATTCAGCACCATAATAGAGCTGCATAGTATTTTTCTTTGGGTCACATAATCGTACGACCCCAAATTTTCCACCCAAAATTATCATATTCTCAGATATCACTTGCATGCACACAACACTTGCAACGATATCGATTTTCTTAAGCAGGTCACCATTCTGTAATGAATTTTAGAAAACAAAATTTACTATTAAAATTCCTATATAATAAAGTTTTCTTGTTTTGACATAATTTGCAATAATTCAAAAGTACAAAAAAACATGAACAAATTCAGTCTTTCAGATTTAAGAAGAAAATATTTTAAATAGAAAAAAAAATATTTACAAACATTTAGACAATTCCATAAACAAATTTTAAATTTAAGTAAATATATTTTTCTTGAATGTAAAATTTATTTAACTACATTTAGTATATTAATCCATTTACAAATTAAAATTTTCTATTTTAAGGAAATTCTGCATCATAACTCACCAAAATCTTATGTACATAAATGGATCGACACTGCTGTTTGAAGCACCCCAAAGTGTACGAGTTTTCTTTGAGCACTTGAATTTTAAAAGGGTATTCTTCTTCCAGTGAAAAAGATCGTATAAATAATCCTACATTTAAAGTATAACATTTTCTATTAACAATCATCAATCATTTAAAAAAAAAACACAATTTTTTTTTTTTAAATTAAAACAATTTCAATAAAGCATTCAGACTACCTGAATGAGCTTCCTTTAGAGTAATCAACCCATCTCCAGATCCGATGCACAGAATTCGATATGCTCCTTCTGTGGCAGATGCAACGCAAGTGATAGGTAAACTTGAGCAGGGAAAGGAGTCCAACTCTCTTAAATGCTATGGTTTCAAAAAAAAAAAAAAAATTGTCAAAATTAACAAAACAGCATGAGACCCATCAACTAATATGATTAAACACTGCTGGAAATGCACCGTTAAAGGCTCTTTATGTCACTAGGTGATCTGAACTATAGATAAAATAAGGAAAATTGATAAACATACCACCAACGAATGACGAGAGATATTTCCGTCGTAGTAACAAACAAACAAAGAGCCCCACCGCGATACAAGGTAGACAATTTCATTCCTCATTTCCAAAGTAATCAAGCAATTCCCTGTCTAAAAATATATCTTGCATTACAAAAATCGAACAAATAAATTAAACTGTTGAGATGAGAAAAAGAAGAATCTTTTTACGGCTATGTCAAATTTTTTCAAGGTCCCAAATTTGCTGGCAGTGAAAATAAAGGATTCTTCATTCTTTACATGGAACAATTCCATTGCAACAATTTTATCACACTGGTGAGTAAATGTGGCAATACACTTCATTTCCGCTCTGTCATCCTAAGAATGGAAACTATTAGTAGTGGCAACAGAAAAAACTAATTCAAAATAACTAACATATATTAAATATAATATAATTCTCACCTTTGATTTAGTTTTAAATTGGCGGATTGTGCCATCATTAGAGCAACTATACAGGTGTGTTTTGTGCATCTATTTTAATAATAATAAAAAACAATCAGATTTTTCTATCATGTACAACTTTTTAGATATAGCAATTTCAATGATGTGGAGCGTTGGCAAAAATATTTTTCTGTGGATTCACCAATGGTACATGATTTATGCTTGTTTGACCAGGGGTTTATTCTGTGTGCTCTGACCAATTTCCACGATATTATGTGAATCTCTTGCTTGACTATTCCATTCACACTGAAACCAGACAGCTTCTTGAGGGAAAGGCACTTAGAGAATTTAAATATTGCTTATCTTGTTGTTGAAAGAAAATGGCATTATGGAGATTTGATATGTGAATTTCATATGTGAATTTCTTTTTTTCCCTGACGTGGTAGAGCAAAACTAAGCTAGCTCAGATTCGGAATCAGCAAGTCGAAATCAGTTATAAACACCTTCCAGATTCATGGATACTATTGCTAATGGGTCAAATATTAAGTCTTAGTACTAAAGTCTTGTAGTACTGAATTTCTGGTACACTAATTCTTTGGAATAACAAATGTGCTCCATTCCTTGAATTGGGACACACTAACGTCGAGACGAGAGATACTAAATATACATCGTTTTTAGAGCATTACTTTCTATTAGAATTCTAAATAGGTGGAGGGAAACTTTAAACGTTGCTTCTGGTGAAATTAATGTCAAAAAATTAGCAAATACAAACGCACCTTCAATACGACTACTTCATCGACATGACCAGAGAAATTGGAAATCTTCTTTAATTTAGCTTCTTCCACACCTTTACAATTTGGAAACATCTGTGACAAAGCTGCAGCAGATCCCTCTTTCTTGATATTTGTGATCAGTTCATCTTCCTCAGATGTTTCCTTCGTTGAATTTTTGTTTGTTTTCCTTTTCTTTTCTGGACTTTGATTTGAATTGTTCTCACATTTGTCAAATCGTTTCCTTTTATTGCCATTCTGCTTTGACGATTTACTAATGTTACATGATTCTTCAGGAACAACAGCTTCAGTTTCATTTTCTGTCTGCATTGGCAAGCTTGGTGGCAAATCTTTTAAAACGGCTGCATTTGGTCCGTTTTCATTTTGCAATGGATTTTCAACCTCAGGAGTTTTCAACTCATTTGGGATTTCTGAAAACATTCGCTTCAAAGAGTTGGCGATCACCCTTCCATCTGTTAATAACAAAATAACCTTCGATTAATTAAATTTGCGCACTGCACTAATAAAGCACTAATCAGACTAAGAAGTGACTAATCTCATAAGTATAACCATTATTATGCCAACATAGTAAGAGGTAAAACGTGTAAACAAACCTTGCGATTTCAGTAAATTTTTCATCAATGAATCCCACTGTTGCCTAACAAATATTCGTCTTTCCTTCAACTGCAAATAAACATGATTAAATAGTTAAGACTTAATCTAAATATTTTCTTGCACATGATTTATCGATAGCTTTAAATGTACAATATAACGATGTTCTGTGTTTATAAAGGAATAATTTAGCTGAGTAATGAAGTTGGAACACTAGTTATGTCAATGTTTTGACATCTAGGAATAAATGAAGATTTAAAAAAAATGAACTTCTACTTTTTGTTTATTTTTTTTAGAACCGCTTCAAAATGGATAAAAAAATATCCCTACTTCATTCCACGAAGTAATTGTAATTCAAAATTTCATAAAAACATCTCTACAGTACATTAAAAGCCAATGTTAACAGCTTAACAAATCTTGATCTAGCTTTGTAAGTAAATCTATGATATCATGGTGGTGTCAGAGTAAAAAGCATAAATAAACATACCTTATCTTGCTCAACTGTTGCTTCTTCATATTCCAGTTCGAAAGCCGCCTTCATGTCAGCAATTTGACGTTCAAATGCAGCCTTCATTTCTTCTTGTTGACGTTCAAAGGCAACCCTCATTTCACTTTGTCGATGTTGGAGATGCAGGATCTCACATTGGATTTTCTCTTCTTCAATTGCAAAATTTAAGGCTCTGATGGTAACGCCGGAAGAGTCGTCGCTTTCTAGACTTGGCGTTGGGGCAGCTTTATCAAAACCGCCTGCGACTGAAATCGGTTGTGGTGTAGCAGTTGTTTCTGCTGCTTCTAAATCTATAACGTCTTTTGGAATGATTTCCTTTTTAATATACGGCTCTTCAATCACGTCTGGAAGCTCATCATTCATACCGGAATCCTCAGTTTCGCGTTTCAAACTGGTTGTACCAATATCCGACGAGTCGTGATCTGTCCTACCTTCAGAAGATGTGTTTTCAGGTTCAGGACAGATGCAAGCTATGGTTTCTTCAACAGCTTCTTCTTTAGAATAAGAATCAGAGCTTACTTCGAGGGGCTGTTCAAGGTGCGTAATTTTGTTCTTGGGATTTTTGGCAGCTTTCGTCTTGTTTGTTTTAGTTTTGACAGCTATTGTCAAGTTTGTATTAGCTTCGACAACTTTCGACTTATTTGTCTTAGTTTTGACACCAACAGGCGATACTGTAGACTTAGATTTGGGCGCCTTCGATTTTTTTGCGCTTACATCGTTTTTAGAAGAATTTTTCGTCGTCGTTTTCAATAAACTTTCATCCGACTTCTTTTTTTTTAAATGTTTACCTTGCTTCTTTTTTGATGGCGCTAAAGATGACATTGTGTCATTAATAACGTCTTGCTCTTGAACAGCGGTTTTGCAGGTTTTTTTAACTTTTGACGTCGAAGGCATTGCTTTTTCGACAGTGATTTTTTTATTTTGCTTCTTAGTTTTGCTTGGATGATTCTCAATTGCTTTAGCAGAGCTGGAAGGATATTCAGGATATGCCTCAAAAGAGGAAGAATATTCCTGATTGTGGAAAGAAACAGGACTGTAATTTCTATGAAACAAATCTGGTCCATTTTGCGAGATTTCAAATTCATTGTCAGCTTCCAAGTTTGCACCAAATTCGGCATTTCGATTCGGAGGACAATTTTGGAAGAGTGAAGCATTACTGTAGTCATCTGTAGGGCGTCCGTTCTGATATGACCGTTGGATGAGCTCCTCGATTTGTCCCCTGAGTTTTTCGGATAGAAGATTGGAAGGACGTCCGCCCTCGGTATCACTGGTTTCAAGCAGGCCGAATGCAGAAAGACTTGCAATCACATCCTTTGCAGCATCTTTGTCCACTAGAGTGACAAGATTTTGTCCCATGCGATTCATGGCTGACTTAATTGTCATTTGGTCATACTCGTGCATTAATTTGTCCAGTAGAAATTTGTCCTTACGGGAACAGGAAAGGTTTACTAAATTTCGAAGGTTTTCTGGGTTCATTTGTTGTTGAACTTTTTGTCCTATGCTGCCTAGGCTCTTTGGTGACTGCTGTAAACAATCATCATTAGGTGTGGCAGTGGACATGGAAGGCGTTTGTGACGTTTTCCTGTCAGCATCAAATAAAGATTTAGTCACTCGTAAAGGCGTTCCAAAATTGTCGGAAGTGAAATCGTCAACTGTTTGAGATTCGGGCAAAGCAAAGGTAAAATCTTGAGGGGTGAGCACCCGATTAGCTAGTTTAGGGACTTCTGCAGCCGGCGGACTCGACAGATCCCAACGTGAGGAACGTTTTTGGATATCAAAACCTCTTGGCGAATTAGATTTTCGACATGTAACATTTCTTTTATCGCCTTCTGCTGCTTTTTCATTGTCTTTTACTAATTTTTTATTTTGCTTTGCACACTTTTCCTCAACTGCTGATGCCTGTTTAGTGTCTTCTGTTGCCGTTTTGCTTTTTTCTGTATTTTTCTCATTATCAGAGTAATAAATATGCTGCCGTTTTCCTTGAGAGGCTTCCCCGTTAACAGCTTGGTTTGTCTGAGCACTATCTGCAACTTGATCATTAAAATGTTTATCTCCTTGTTGTGTGTAATGCTGATTATTCCTCCAAGGTGGATACGACCGAGATGGATTTTGATATTGATGTCCATAGGCATTTTGGTGGTAGTTCCATGGTCTGGCATGTTCATTTTGGTGGTGATTTTGTGGTCGGAAATGTTCATTTTGGTGGTGATTTTGAGGTTGGAAATGTTCATTTTGGTGGTAATGTTGCGGTCGGAATTGCCTGTTGCCATTTTGATAAGAATCATTAAAATTACCATTTCCTTGATTGTTATACCAATTGTATGCGTTGGGTTGACAATACTGGGAGAATGAGTATTGTCCTCTGGGAAACCTTTGATGAGGGTAGCCACCATAATTTATTGGTGGTTGGGATTGGTCAAAGTTCCAACCAAAATTGGGGTTCGGATTTTGAAAGAAGTTGGCGTCCTTATCTGGCAAGCGCTTTGTATTTTGTGAAGGCTGTGCTCGATAAGCATGTTCCACAGGCTTTTTCGGTGTGATAACTCCTTCAAAAAGAGGTTTACGTGGAATTGGGCTATGGATAACATTGGAGTAAACTAGTTGCCTAGAAATCATAAAAAAAAAATATTTCAATTAACTTCAATAATAAACGTCAGCAATCCATTTCTATTAACTGTCTCAAACACTATTAAAACATTGGATTGCGGTTAATAGCAATAATTGACTTGACTTCCCTTTATTGGGTCGCTATGCCGCTTAATCAGGACAGCTTTACAAAAAAGCATGTTTCTTCCAATATGCATATATTATCAGTAAAACCTAATTCGGCATTCTAGTCTTGATGTATTTCAATGAACCAAGATCAACAGAATAAAAACGTTTAATAAAAATTATTCGTAAATTTTATAATTAAAAAGATAAGGCCACATCAATGTTAAATACTAAACCATGTTTGAAATAAAAATTGTCTTTAAATAACAATTTATGATAATTTTAATCGAAAAAACAACAGATTAAGGATATTTTTGAAATAAACAAATACCACTGATTCAAATTTATCATCTTTTTCCTACAAAATGCCTAATACACCCATACCTCGTTTTACGGCCTAGATACGTTCCGGAAAAGTAGGCCGTATAGCGAAAAGCCGTGTAACGAATCAATTAATACCATAGGAACCCGTGCAATTCAATTAGATCCGTTCCAATTTTTTTACAAAATAATATTTTTTTAGTTCATAAAGCATTTTATTTTTTTTATTTTCTAAGAAAGTGCTTACATAAAAATAAAAGTCCAAAACAATGTACTAATAATAAACGTTAATTTAGAAAAAAATCATATGCACATATCTATGTATAAATGATGAAAAACAACCAGTGGTGTCTCGTCCATAGGCACTGTGAAACTGCAGCACCCCCAATTACTACTGGATATCATAGATAATATTTAATAATGAGGGTTTTTTTTTCTTTAATTCTTTCTAATTTCATTTGTTCTTAATCTATTGATTAATTTATTAACGCTTTAGTCATCCCCCAGTTAATAAAAAAAGATTTAAAAAAAATGTGTATGCAACTGTGCGTTTCACAGTTCCAGCGGCGAGGCGTTTGACTATTGTGCGCATGCGCACATAGGAATCTGCACGCATAACGGCCGTATAACGAAACATTTTGGGCCGTATATCGAAAGCATGCCATAAATAAAAAAGGCCGTTATAGCGAAAGGCCGTATAAAGAGCGGCCGTATATCGAGGTATGGGTGTATTGCTTAAGCTTTGCAGAAATGGTCAAGATCATGGTCTGTAACATATCAGTCTTGACAATTCATATTACTACTTTTAAACTTAAATGCATTTATGTAATTGTTGTGACCGCTGTAACACTTTAAATAAGAAATTGAGCCTTTGTTATCTTATTTAACTATCCATGCATTTCTGCATGTCACAGAATAATGGACTACAATTTACACAAGCGCTTTCATTTCTTTCAACTGAATTCCAAAAAAAAAAAAAAAAAACTGAAAACCACTTACTCGACTGTTTTACCATCATCGATGGATTGTTTAAATTTTTTGCTGGCTTCCTTGTGTTGGTCTTTGTGTAGATGTTCGCCGTATGCATCCAAATTTGGATATGTTTTCTTGCATAAAAAGCAGCAGGGCTTAAAGTCCCTAAAATACATTACAATTAATTTAACGTGATAAGTCAATCTAACAATGATGTCCAAGTCGCTACTGATGTAGGAGCATTATCCTAAAATGATTGGTTACGACCCCCTACCAGACGGCATTTATTTGCAAAGTCACTTGCACAATTTCCAAAACATGATCAAACTTGAATTTCAGTTCAATTCAATTCAACTCAGTACCTTATAATATAGTCAACGAATAAATGCCATATGGTGAGGATATGCGCCCAATTTCAGGAGAATGCTCCAACGTCAGTAGAGACTTAAGACATTGTTAGATTAAATTTTTACGAAATCAGGAGAATCGCCAGGTAGGCTATTCCACCAACTAATCGCATGCAAAAAGGACCAATAATAAGCATCCGTCTTGGCATGAAGCTTGGCCAAAGGATTTGAGTGATTATGTCTACTCTTAGAGTGGTCTTATTTTTTTATTTATTTTTTATTTTAATTTTAGGGCCCAAAGGCAACTAAGGCTAAAAAGGGCCCAACACTTGGCAAGTTGATCATGAAGGGAGAGTGGTCTTAGATGGGAATTACAAGAAAGATTAAAACGTTTGAATAACCCCATAGATAACTTTCGCGTCTGGACCTCAAAGTGTCCCAATTTAGAGAGTGGAACATTTCTGACACACTCGCGGAATGTTGACAACTGCCCTTAAGAAATCTGGTTGCCATATACGCTGGACAATCTCTATATCCTGAATATAAACCATCCGGCAAGGGTTCCAAACAGGAGCCCAATATTATAACAGATCGAACCAGAGTTAAGTAGCCAGTTTCGTTTACATTTTCTGCACATTCTCGAAATACGAGTTGGCTTGTTTTTAAGAAGTTACACTATACCTCGCTATACGGCTTTCACTATAACGGGCTTTTATAATTATGGCTCTTTTTCGATTTACAACCCACAATGTTTGGGTGTATTTATTTGTCCACATAAATTCTAACTTTTGCTACTGCTTCGAGCAGTATAACATTTCAATCCGTTTCGTCAATTTGAAAACATTACAGAATATGATAGAATGTCAATTATAAAATAATTCACAATAATATTACTATAAGATACTTCTGCCAAATAATTCAAAGAATATTCATTTTCAGGCATTCTCATGCAACTTAATTAATCACCAAAATTCCTTAACCCATGACAAAAGCAATCAAATTTTTAAAAAATAATTCTGGAGATTGCACTTACTTTTCATTTTCTTTACGTCTAACTTGGTGTAGTAAACCACAGCAGTGATCATAAAATTTCTGAAAGAGAACGTCGGTCAGATACAACTACGATTGCAGTTGCCACACTGTTGAAATATATATTTATACACACCTTATCAGACTCGTAACTGTTTCCACAAGGCACGCAGTAATTTTTTTTTTGCTTGGAAGTGGATTGCTGCGATGGCGGCCTTCTAAATTTTGCACTCATCTTTTCAAAATTTGCAACCTAAAATTACAAAATAAAGTTTAAAATTAAAATAATATCTACCGCAAATCTATTAATTAAAAATGTCAATGAAAGTATGGCTAACACATAGCGTAACACGTTATAATTCATCTTTCTGCCTTGATACCTTGCATGAAATAAACAGCAGCACGCGCATTTTTGCACGTGCCACATCGAGAACTGCTATTGAGAGATTCTCTCGCGAGTTACTCGTCATGCATCTCGTATTTTACAAAGTTTCCCAAACTTAGCTTTAAACATTAAGAGGGATCACAACCCTATCACTTTCAATGGGTGAAATTTTGAAACCTACTTTCAGCCAAACAAAAAGAGATTAAATAAA
>JAQGBW010003845.1:0-15200 GCA_034698625.1 Julus scanicus | reverse complement strand
CCCTGGCGTTGGTGTTTAGCCCTCGTGTTGCAGAAATAGGCCAACGTTAAAAATCAACAAACAAACAAACAAACGAAATGTTATAGCGTAAATATTAAAAAAATTAATCCTGTTTCGAGGCATGAAGCAATTTAGACGTTTTACTACTACGAATGCATTTTAATTTTTCAAAATACTTCATAAGAAAATATTCAAATAATGAAAATGAAAAAAAAAAAAAAGACAAGACTGCGAAAGCAAAAATTTAATTAAACGCGATGGCGTTATGGATTGTACGTATTTTCATTTAATAACACGAACCAACTTTTATCTCGTTATCGTGTGCAAATGTTTTAATGCGAGAAAATTAACTTTAAGATGAACATTTATTTAAAGTAATTTTCACGAGGGCTTTATTACGCTGCATTTTTATTCAACGATGCATTTCAGCAAAACTGATCATACTAATGGAACCTCGTGTCTAAAATTAAGCATTTTTTAAAAGCGAACAATTTCACAGTTTTTTTTTACAAAATCTAAATGTGCTATCTGCTTGAATGGTGCGTTTCCATTTGAGATTAACTCTCGATGGTTACTCTCAGAATGCTCTCCACACCAAAGAATGCTTAGAAACATTAATACTTGTTTGAAGCTGGCGACACACATGCGGTATTCGGCGAGTGCTGAATATTTCTCTATTCCCCGAGTCTTTCGCTGAATTGACAAATACTCCGATACACATATGCGTGTTTCGCCGAATTGGCAAGTTTTTACGGGAACATAATTTAAATTATATCTCCGCGCATAAATTCTATTGAAGAAAACTGATTGATGAATCAATAAAGGCATCGTTTTTCATTCATATATTATCTGAATTTGCTAAGTTTGAAAAATTTTGTGAAATACAAAATGTGCCGAGTAACTCATGAGAGTTATAATCTCAAGTGGAAACGACCGTAAGATTAATTCGATGAGAGTGTTTTAAAAGTTTAAAAAACTTCAAAGCAGTTACCGTACTTTATGGACTATAAGACTCTACCGAGGTAGCAAAGTTCGTAATTTAGACATTATTTTTGACCAAAAATAACGTGAAAATGTCTAGCCAAAATGACGTCTTTATGACCAAAAAATGACATCTTTTTCGATGTGAGACGTGTTGGAAAACGACAAAAATGACGTCAAATTGACGTCATTTTTGTTTCCAATTGCTACTTGGTTATGGACTATGGGACAACTTAATTTTTTAAAAAAAAACAACAAGTAGTATAAGATGCGAGTATAAGACGCACCTGAATTTTGGAGGCAGTTTTTTGAAAAAAAAGTGCGTGTTATAGTCCATAAAATACGGCTTATACTTGTTGCCAAACTCTCCCTGCAGTGCGCCACAGCTGCCTTTTTCGCCTTAGGGTCCTGGACAATGGGTAGACAGACTTGGCGTTTGCACCCATTTGTTGGGACCCCAGATACTGAATAGTAACCAAGGCCATTATCTTTCTTTCTCTTTGTCTTTCATACCAATCTGACTTCCCCCTACCACATGATAGCCTATTCCAGTCTTACATCAACCACGCCTACAGGATACAGGAGCTTTATCTTTATAGATCTCACGATCTTTATTTACTCTTCATTGTAGTTGTTACTCTGTTAATCAGTTTTTAAATACATTGACAGAGTTCGTCCATAAGTGTTTGACAACCTCTCCAAATACATCAAGAGTATTTCAGCAATAAGTGGTTTTATACCTCGCTGTACTGCAGCTCTTTATACGGCCTTTTTTGATTACTGCACTTTTCGTTATACGGCCAAAAAAACTTTTATATATTGATTCGTTATATGGCTTTTCGCTTTACGGCCAACTTTTCTGGAACGTATCTAGGCCGTAAAGCGAGGTATCGGTGTACTAATTTTTGGTTCGCCCTCATACTGGATATGCCAACAACATCCTATAATAAACCCAAATTAAATTCGTAGCGTAAAAGCAGTATTTTATTAAAATAAAAAATATTACTTACACCCATACCTCGTTTTACGGCCTAGATACATTCCAGAAAAGTAGGCCATATAGCGAAAAGCCGTATAACGAATCACTTATAACCATAGGAACCCGTGGAATTCAATTAGATCCCTTCCAATTTTTTTACAAAATAATATATTTTTTTAGTTCATAAAGCATTTTATTTTTTACATTTTCTATGTACTATAATATAATAAACAGTAAATTAAAAAAAATCGTATGAACATATGTATGAATACATATTATGAAAACCAAGTAAAGTGGCGGCTCGTCCATAGGCACTGTGGAACCGCAGCACCCCAATTACTGGATATCATCGATAATATTTAACATAACGAGTCTTTTTTTCTTTAATTCTTTCTTTATTTAATTTATTCTTAATCTATTTTTTAATGTGTTTAATTAACTCTTTAGTCATCGCCCAGTTAATGAAACAAAATTTTAAAGAAAATTATATGCAACTGTGCGTTTCACAGTTCCAGCATCGAGGTGTTTGACTGTTGTGCGCAGGCGCACATGAAATCCCATGTATTTTTTGGCCGTATAACGAAACATTGTGGGCCGTATAACGAAACATTGTGGGCCTTATATCGAAAATGTGTCCTAATTAAAAAAGCCGTTATAGCGAAAGGGCGTATAAAGAGCGGCCGTATATCGAGGTATGGGTGTACTGGTTTATATAGCCAATGGTTTTATCTACCAAAAAAAACCATATACGATTCTTTTCAATAAAATATAAGTACCGTGTTTTCCCGAAAGTACACCCTACCCCGAAAGTAAGCCCTACCTGGATTATCGGGGTGGGCTGCAATATAAACCCTACCCCGATAATAAGACCTAGTAAACGCGGAAGATTCCAGAAGAAGATGACATGATGGTAATTGAATAAATGCTGTTTAGGGAGAGCTACTGTACCATATATTGCTGTAAATGAGAGATTAGGACCAATGGTTCAAAGGAAAATGAAGATGACGGTACCGGTATTTGGAAAAATGTTGTACAATGTACATACCGTAAATATATATAAGCCCTAGTGTGTTTTTTGTTACTGAAATTATTATAAGACCCGGTCTTACTTTCGGGGAAACACGGTAGTAAGGCAGTTACGTAATTCGTTTTAGAGCCAATATATATAGCATCGCATTTGTCATGGGCATTTCTCAATTTTTTTCAACATCTCATACGACGTCATCCAAATTTAGATTATCTATATATACAGATACATACCGCATATATATTTTAATACCAATCGATAAAACTGAAACCGGAGCAAACATTTTCGTTGGCACAGATCCGAAAGTCGAAGCGGGGGAGGACAGCCATTGGTTCACCACAAGCCGTATCTTGAAACGTCTCTAAAGACTTAAAAGCCAAGAAAGAGATAGAGAAAACGGAAGGCCATTATTCCTGTCCTCTTTAACTCTTTTCCTACGTACCCTAAAACCGTTTTCATCATCTGCCCTTCGTGATGGCTTCTGCTTCGTAATAAAGCAGCACGGTGCAATATTCCACCCTTATTTTAATGCGAGGCACATACAGTGTATAAAACTACTGTACATTTAAAAGCAAAGGGCTTCGAAGCTGTAGGGTACATCATGTTTATGGTTCATGCAGCAAAGCAAGACAGAAAACGATTTAAGTCATTTCTAGAAAGTACTAGCGTACAAAGTCCCGAATGGAAAAAACTATATACGGACATGTATGGACTTGTATATCAACTACATATTAATTTCTGAACCATATTCGGTTTTAGGAAAGTTCACTGACTGCAATTCATTAGCGAAAAATTCACCTACATCACCGATTTAAAAGTTCACCTTCGCGCAATTCGTCGATAGGATAATTAATTGATAAATACAAAAATTTAAATACAATTACCTAATTGATAATTAATGTTATAAGCAACACTAGCGAGTAACTTGTCATTTATGTTAATGCTTTATCATTTAATAATTACAAAATTCATCGTACTTGTTTCATGTTCATCAGGTATGGACATGTCTGACCGTAAAAAGAATAAATCATTTTGTTCAAACATGGCGTACAAATGTGTTTTTTTTCCACCAGAAGTAACCTTTTTTCAACACTGGACCTATTAGTTACACTACAAAATGTTATAATAAATGAGAAGGGTTGAGGTTAAATTTATTTTATATTTCAGACTTTTCAGCAAACTGAAATTTTGTCTTTATGATAACCTAGAGTGCAATTAAGTTATGAAAAATTGGATGCGAGCCAAAGTTTGTGCCAATTTTTCACCGCACCATTTCATAGGACCACAACGATGACGTCAATAAAATATATTCATACAATCTCGCATACTACGATGGTCGTTTTTTAAGTAAGGGCCATTCTACCATAACAGAGATTAGACCCACAAAACCGCAATAAATGTGCAATTAAACTATTGCAGGTCAAAAGATTTACAAAGATAAAAGTAACAATTTTTGTTATCAATTTTTACACAAAATTTACTGTAATAATTAATTACTGTAAATGTTTGGCCCAAAAGCCTCAGGAAGTTTCTTAAGAATTTCATTAGCACTACAGTGTGTTTTTCTAATAAGTTATCGATATTATTTATTCATTCTTCAATGTTATTCGTTTTAGTATATTATAAAATTAAACAATATTTACTGAAAAAAACAGTTGGATAATAAGCAACTGGATTACATAAAGATAATCTTCATTCAAAATCCCTTCTCCATGTTTCAATCAGCAGCGATTTAAAAACGGCCCTTACTTTAAAAACGCTCTTCGCATCTCTCTTAAAGGTCAAAAGTATACATACAAGTAAATAGTTTGAGTAAGATGCATTCAAAAACATGCACGAATGCTGTATTAGATCATTATATATTTAAGAAAAAAACGTAATAAAGATAGTCTATATTGGTTGTAGGCAAAATCGTGCAATATTTAAAGTATAATCGTGCATTGTCTAGGCTATATATACACAACAGAGTGCACATTTTGCAGAAAACAAGCAAAAGCAAAATAAAAAGCACTCAAGAAAGAAAACTAGATGAAGCCTATTTGAAAATAATTGAGAAATAAGACAACACTTTTTTTTCCTGAGTGCAACGAAAAAACGCTAGCAGCAAAATTAAAGCGATCGTTCCGTAAATGTTACGGATATTCGTAAATGTGTTACCATAGCAGTATGAAAAAACTACCGTAAAAATATGGAATCTCTGGGGGTCTTTGGGCCTCCGATGAATGAGACCACTGGTTGTGGTAAACTTTATATAGGCTACTGTAAACTGTGACTGGTATCTAGGGTAACATTGGGCTAGTTGCCGCATTTATAAGTTAGAAAGTCTTATGGCTTTTAATCTGTAATTCTGAGACTCACAGATATGCCATATTCGGAATGAGAGAGGTTGTTTATATTGGACCCGCTGAGTTTTGAGTCTTAATTCCAAAAAAAAACATAGCAACACCTGTCCTAAAGTATCCACACTTTAAGGTTGCCTATACAAATGATGATGATGATGTCTGTGATATGACTATGATGTTGTAATTTCGGGGTCAGGGGTCAAATTTGCTTAGCCTGTGCGAAGTCCGCTTGCGTTGCCTATGGGGGCAAGTAAAGTACGGTGTACATACTTTATGAGTTGTCCCTCCTTGTTAGCTGTCCAGGGTCAGTTAACAAACCTTCCCTCCCCCTAAACACGTTTTTCTGGGTGGACCAGCCAGGGCCTGGTCCGCCACTTTGTCTTTGTTTTTATTTTTCATACCAACTTTGGTTTTTTGTCCGCACCACATGTGAATAAACAGTAAAGCCGGATTCACACTACTGCGTTTGTGTCCGTTTTTGGTGTGGCGCTGCATAAGCGTTGACGCAAGAAAAACGCGCACAAACGCATGTGACGCAACGCGAAAGCACGAAAATCCGATCTTTTCATATAGGGCTGCTTCTAAATTAAGCATATATTGCTCACAAGGCTCTGCTCACGCGTTGTTCAGGATCAGTTTGTGTTCACTATGCTCAGGGCTTAATTTAGAAACAAATTTGCTCAGAATGTACTCAAATAGGGTGCACGCGCGCGCTCCTATTTGTTGAAAATGGAAAGGCGGGGCGCGTGGCGGACATATTATATTATATAGTTGTCGTCTGCTCTGAGCAGGGTGAGCAGTCTTTTTTGTTGCTCATGGTGCTCAGTGGTTGTTCACTTTCAGCTCAATTAAGAAACAGAATGTGCTCACTTGCAAGTGAGCAGTGCTTAATTTAGAAACGATTTTGCTCGTTCTTGCTCTGCACGCTCACTGAGCAGCTCAATTTAGAAACAGCCCTTATGCGCTGTATGCATTTTCCAAGATAGCGGCTTTCACCGACGCACGTTGCACTTGGAGTAGGCGCGTTTTGCACGCACCAGTGTGTATGCTTCCCGCATCGCAGTGACGTCACGTTGCACTGCGCGACGTTTCCCTGCATTTGCGCAACGTGTTGCACGCAAACGCTATAGTGTGTAGTAGGTATAAGACACAAACATGTTTACTATTTTGTATTTTTCTGGTCCTGGGCCCTACCCTAGGCCACCATTATTACCAACATCATATAAGAACCAAACTGCAAGACAGTAGTCAAGGACATGTGAAAAGTCTTTCCTGTACAAGAGACAACACCAGAAGAAATATGATTAACAGCAGTGGAAGAGGTTTCTAGTCCTGTTGGATGTGTCCAATGAAGAGGGCCAATGGGAGTCGACCTATTTGTCAGCCAGACAGCTGTGCATGAATGTCGACGCCTGGGGACTCCGTGTTGTCTTAGCCTTTATTCATGGGCAACTAAGATGTAACAAAAGCCTCCACAAAACAACCATGAAAAAACCCACAAAGTACACAATCAAGATGGCCAACCCTGGAATACAATCTATGTTTCTCGATTGAAAGGCAGGTTACTCAAACTCAATAACATCTATGATACAAGATTAAAAATGCGAGATGGGGAAATTTCATTCATTTTGGATAAATTTAACTAAAATTTCTCTAACAGCCAATTTCAGGATACTTTCTTGAAATTTTACTCGATTATTTCCTCAAAACGTACAGGTTTTCTTAACTGCGTATAGCCCGCTAAAAATCTCGAGGACCCAATAAAAATGTGTGTGCTAACCTGTTAACTCTACTTTATATAATTCTTTAACACAACATAATATTCTGTGTATAGGAGCATATTTTCAAATTTACTTTTTTTTCTATAAAAGCACGATGCACAATCCGTTGTCAGTCGTCTGCGCAAATCTTTAAATTTATCATGACAATTCAATTGTCACTTTTGATTTTTCAATCAAATTGGAATAAATGTCTACAAATGTGGATATATTCAAGATTTTCAAATACATCGACCGTATTCGGCATTCGTATAACTCATCTTTGCATCGCATGACACGTATGATGGTTCTTCGGAACAAAGCTAGCGTGTACATGAACAACAAGCATAAGTTGTCGCTTTCAAGATTATTTAAGCGGCTTGATATTGTCAAACATAAATATGTCCACTTTTACAGTTTCATATCATGTTGACGGCTTTCGAAATGGTCGTAATTAGATTACGGTTGCCCCTATTCATATTCATCTTGTCATGTTGCCACATGTATATACTAATCATTTTTGCAACTTTTGGAGCACATAAACATGATTTAATCTAATACTGCGGCTGGGATTCATGACATGTGCGGTATTCAACTTCCCTGTCATGTTTGAGAAACAAACAAAAAACATTCATTTATACCACTGAATTTCCATATTTTCAGCAATATTCAAGCTTTAAATTTAAGGAAATGATATTTTCGTTTTTAATAGAGAGTTACAGGTATCCAAAAAAAGTTTAAGATAATGATAAGAATAACTGTTGAAGTCGTGTGTTGATAGCTGCAAACATCTAGTTGAATCCATCTGCATCCAGCAAATTTTTCAGTAAATCTCCCTGAGATTCAAGATGCTGCTGTAACTTTGTTAACTAAATCAAATGCTGACAAGTGTTTGATTTTGAAATTTAACAATTAAACGTGGTTTTAAGTTTACAGCAAACTTTTGAAAAATTACAAGACTTAGGTCAAAGCTTCCCAAGCTAAGACCACTGTAAAAAGAGAGAGAGAAACAGCAAAATAGGGCCCGGCCGGGCCTCCAGAATATGTGTGAAAAAAATTCAAAATGTTGAAAATGACCTTTCGAAATTGTCATGAAAACTGAAAAACGCAATTTTCTATGATAAAAACGCAATTTTTCAAAGACAAAAGCGCAAATTTTCTATGGTGAAAATGCAAATTTTCTTTATTAAAAACGTAAATTTTATTTGGTAAAAATGGAATTTTTCTAAGGTAAAAACGAGGACTATATATTCTCTTCCCCCCTTCCTCCCTTTCTCCCAGGCCCGGCCCTGGCCCTCGGCGCCCCTGGGCACAGGTCTGCATGTAAGTGCTTCTACAAGAAGCGTGTATTAAAAAGCGCATCTACAGACGTCTGTTTTTCCAGACCCCCTCCCCCCCTACGTCCCTAAATGTCTGACTTGTCAGACCCCCCCTCCCCCTTAATTGCAGACGTTTTTAATGGATGGTCCCTTAAGTAAATCCAACTTCCTTTTTCCATTATAAATACAAAATTCTTGGGGCATTCACCTCACTTAGTTTCAGGTCTTACTTCCTGTTCTCCTAGTCCAGTATGGACCAGTCCAATTCTGGTCTTAAAAACCAAATTGACCGAGCTTTTGGATAAAGTTGCCGCATGAAGTTTTCGAAAATCAGTCACGACTGAACAAACGTAAATATTTAAAAAATATGAAAAGTGGATTTTTATCACTTCACATTTAATCTATCAACAAAAATTTACAATTTATGTCCTATTTTTTCAATTTTACACTTTAAAAACTAGTCTTAATTTTAAGAATTTTTGTATCAATTCTTGTAGACGAAATCAAGACTTTTTAGGGGCCTTGTTTTAAAAAAAAAATTGTTGAAAAGCAAATATGAAGAAAAGCACTTCAAAATTGTAAAAACAGTTGTTTTTAGCAAAAATTTCATCGGAAACGTTATACTGAGATAGGACTCGACATAGTTTAAGCATATTTATGAATTATTATTCGCACTTATAAAATAATATCATAGAGAAAATACATTCACCAAAGTAATGTTTATTAATTTTTTGTCACATTTCAAGATTAAGTTGTGTCTATACAAAAAAGAAAGACTGTCATAAAGGAAATTGACGTGTTCATAGATGTAAATCTATTTGAATGACATTCTCATCTTAAATGATCACTTTAACTTTTAGTTGAAATACATTTTAATATTTCAATATCGTAATAATCGTTATAATCGTTGGCAAAAAATTGGTAGTTTTAACATCCATTACTGTAAATGTGGATATTTTGGGAAAGTAATGGTTTTGCCTACTTCAAATGTCTTAAGCAGGTTTCAATGGGCCTTCTTATGTCATTTCTAGAAGCACATTTTTTAAACACAAGCAATTTGGGACTGACTCAAATTTGAGTTTCTACAATTTTGATAATTATCTTAATATGTTACTCTCCAAAGTAAGATTTTTTTTTGCTTTGTTTTTCGTGGGGAATGGTTTAAATAAGATAGCAGCCTTGCGTTGCGGTAATATTCACACTGTGAGTATGTGAAAACCACCCAGTGACATATACTTCAATATAAAAAAATTAGTACAAAGTTAAGGGAAGTTTAAAGGGTAGAAAAAGTTATATTTGATAAAAAGTCACAACAATTGCGACCGTATCGTAAAAAATTGAATAGCCGGTTGCGCATTTGCTTTTCTCAATAACTGGTGACCTAAGAAGTCAAAATTGGTTTTGAAATGTGCAAAATCCTCGTTTCGGATATAAAAAACTACTACAGACTAACAATTCAAAAAAATGCATTTGTCAGCGCTGCTCAAACTCGCTGCGGGTAGCGAAAACTCAGATTGTGCCGGCGTTGTTTTTTCGGCTTTCGCGATACGTGTCAACGGTGAGATGTCATTGAACCATTGCTTGTCAAAGCATGAAGAGTCCAAGAAATAACGCAAATGGATTGAAAAATAAATTTGTGAAATGGAGCCGAAGTTGTCACGCTGAAGAAAAGTCACTGTGTGCATTCTGATGGTATTCCGAATAAGGGTGGTGACCACCATGTAGCATGTTATAACATGTCCCGAGGGCATTTTCTATTCACAAGGTGGTCCAGAAGCCATATCTATGTAGTTGTGCATTGCCGCGACATGTAATACACCTTTGCGGTAAAGTTTGTATAAAACAGCAAAATAGCTAAAACATTATTTTGAACATTGTTTTTCACTGTCTACATGTTCATCTAGAAAACCAATAACGAAATGCTTCCCAAAAACACACTGAAGCTTACGTGTTTACTTCACTGCAGTGCATGTAAGCTTCACTGCAGTGCACGTAGGTGCACAGCAATGCACACTAACTTCACTGCATAACACAAAAATTTCACTGTAGTCCACATAAGCTTCACTACAGTGCACGAATGCTTTACCAAAATGCACTAACTTCACAGCAGTGCACAAAAGCTTCACTGCAGTATAAGTAGCTGCACAGCAATACACTCGAACTTCACTGGATAACACAAAAACTTTACTGCAGTGCATGTAGCTTCACAGCAATGCATACTAACTTCACTGCATAGCACAAAAACTTCACTGCAGTGCACAAATGCTTCACCAAAATGCACACAAATTTTTAGGTTCACACCCAAAAAAAGTGAATATTCTTTGAAACCATGTAGCTAGGTCTCATTTTAACTCTTTGGACTGTATTCTTCACACAGACCCTATAAATCACAGCTTTGATATCCGGACCACCCTTAGTAACAATGCTGTCTTATTGCTGAACTTAACATTTTTGTACTTTTGACTTTTAAAAGTAGCCTCAAACTGCCAATACAGAATGCTGGCGTTTTTTTACCTATTATAAAATCTACAGTTCAGCATTTATCGGATACTTAACGCGAATACCGCCAGAAACTCAAGACTCGTTGACAAAACAGAAATAAAATCTTGAAAAAGGTCCATGGAGACTACATATTGAAACAGGCCAGAATCAATGTTCCAAGAGTAGTTTTTTGTACAGTGCATAAAACATTAGGTGCACATACAAAAAAAACAAGATATTACGCATGCGTGCGGCGGTACGCGATAAAGCCAAATCATTTTTTATTTATGAAATACGAACATGCTAAATTCGCACAAAAAGCATCCCTGTCCTAGGGATACTAGGGATTTAAGTCTTAAGATTAAATGATAATGAATTTCGGTGTAACCGCTCGGCCACCGGCGGCACAAAATCTTCGCGTTAGTTCGTAATATATTGTATTTATCAATACCGGCAGCCATGACAACGCGGGTTAGACATCGACATTTGAAATAAAATGAAATGAGATGTCAGCGGGTTTAATATCGGTCATGACGTCACATTTCTGATTCTTTCCATCTTCAACGTCCCGATTCCGTAAAACCCCTCTTTTGTCCAAAGTCATTCAGTTAAATCTCAATGAATAGACCCTGAAGAACTATAGTGCATCCGGGCTTTATGCGAATGACTAAAACATTATCACGCGAGCGAAAGATCTGCGCTAAACGTATTTAAGAAAGTTTTTGGTTTCCTACCGAAGAGCTTCCACCGCCGTACGGTCGATGAGCATCCGCAGGGCAGCGATGCTGGAAAATGAATAAAAATAAATCATCATTAAGGAATACAAGAATACGAGAGTTACGGGTGTATACATGCGTAAAGGCCAATTACAATAAAAAACATTAGTAGCTTTATGACATTTTTGAAAAAAAATTATTTAAAATATATAGTCTATCATAGCACATTGTAATAATAGTAATAATGTGATTTTAGTAAGTTATAATAGTCAAAAGTTCCTCATTTGCGGTTTCCTTATTCGCGGCTTCATTAGTCGCGAAACCTAAACTACCGATATTGTATTTTTTAAAATAAATAAATACTTGTTTATGTTTAGTTATCAAATAGAGGGTTGTTTTGGAATAATTGTAGGTACCATGGAAAAGGGACAGAGAACCCCATACATTGTCCAGTAAAAGGACATGACGTCACACCCTTAAAGATGACGCATTTTGAAGGTTTTACAAAACCAAAGAGTTTCTGGGTCACTTTCTCTTGTTTATTAGTTCTGTTGGTGAGGTCACCACGAAAACGTGGGTCTCTGATTTTAGGGAATTTAGCCCAACTTGAAAATTGTAAAACAGCATGTGCATGTTAGCATGTTAGTTGTTGAATTTAACTGATTCAAATAAATGTTTTGGGCAAAATAACTGCTTCATTATTTAAAGTAATAGATTAAATAAAATAAATTAAATGAAATAGGTTAAAGTAAATAGAATAAATTATCAACTTTAAGAACTGCATGAATGGCAAAGAATTGAACTTGGTGAAAAATCAGGTCTACAGAACTTCTTTCAACCACGCCTCAACTGTAACACCAAAAATTCAATTAAAGAATAAGTCAAAACTAGGAAGGAAAAGATATAACACTAAACTTCTTCATAAAAATTGATCTAAAATATTACAATTATTTACACCACTGCCCAAATCTGACAATAACCAAGTTTAATTCCAATAAAAAAACTAAGTGAGAGAATGTAGAAGTATTTTTGTCATAATTATTTTTGTATAAACTTAAAACTTAGCTTATAAAAACATTTTTCCATCTCATGTTAACGGCATATTTACGGGACGTAAGTAACCTCCGCGAATAACAAGCGCAAGTGAGCCGCGGAAGTTTGTGGAAGGAGTAACGATTATAGTCTTTGATGAAATTCTCCAATCTGCAGGATGAGTATTGTTGAATAATCTTTTATTCAACATGCATGTATGTTGAAGATGAAAACTGTTTTACATTGAATTTCATCTCAAATATGAATAAAAAAAATGAATTAAACTTGTGCCCAAAAGCTCAGGAGCTTGCTGCTGGCAGCCATCTTGGAAAGTGACAAGAACAGTTGTCATTGCCACCTGGGGGCAGGCAAAATCGGGCCATGACGTCATGGCCCAGTCCATACAGACTACAAGGAAGGGCAGTCCAGGGATGAGCCTTGATCCCCCAACAGTGTTCTACAGGGTGGGGCAGAATCCAAGAAAAAATCTACCTTTCACTCCCTGGCCCCGTGTTCTAAACAAGTGCCGAATTTTTTTGTATCCTATTTAAGTACCATGTACAAATGTTCAATAAATTCCATTAACAAATAACCTTTTTATGATTTTTATAAAGTTGGCTTACTTTTAGGCCACTAAAAAGTAAGCTAACTTGATAAAAATCATGAAATGGTTATTTGTTGATGAAATTTATTGAAAATTTGTACATAGGATACAAAAAGATTCCCTATTTCAATTTGTATTCAAAGTTAGCACCTTTCTCCGGAAACAGTTTCAAAAAATTGCCTAGCACAGTAATTTTTCGCTTTACGCAAAAAAACATCGCGGTTCTTTCTTCTTCAGTGAACGCCATTTTGAAAGACAAAAATTCGAATGATTACGTCATTAAAAAAGAACGTGAACGAGGTCAATTCAAAAGTAAAGAGAAAAAACAATATTTGTACAAATTTTTATTAAATTCCATTAACAAATAATAATCTTTTTATGATTTCAATAAAATGTCACGCAAAACTTTTAGGTATGACCTCCTAACTTATCAAAGGATACTTTCATGAAATCCATACATTTTATATCACATTTAATCATAAAATTTAGCTATTTAGGGCCAGTCATCATTTTGCCCATTTTCACACCAAAAACTTGCCCTAAAGCGATACAAATTTTATGGTTGCGTGGATTTAGTTTGTTAATTAGTTAGGAGCAAAGCCCTCGGAAGCATATAGGAACTAATTATTTCCAAACTTGCGTAAAACTCGATAACTGGCGGTGGTTTCACCTAAATCCTTAAGGAGATGATCCAATTAAATTTGCTAAAAGCTGATTCGATTACATTGAGGTGTGCTGAACTTAATCGAGTAGCAAATTTTTCTCCTGCTTCCAATATGCCTCAATAAATGTAAGCCGTGGACAAACTGCATTTTTCAAGCATGAATGATTAAGCGAAGCCAACAGCAATGACGTCATAGACTTACACTAGTGGATGCCAATTAAGTCATGACACCACAACAATAAACATTAGTTAGCTGTAAATAATAACCACGTCAAGTGATGTCTGGTCATAAAGTCCAGATCCTACAGTAGGTAAGGTTGAAGTCCCACAGGGGGGTAACCATCCATTGTCTCCTGTTTGCAGCTAGACGACATTTTGCTCCTGCATAAAGCCCTGTTTACACGATGCCACTAATGTTAGGAAAGTGACGTCAGAACATCGAATGTCGCGTCAGTGCCATCGTGGGAACGGCTGAGGACACAGACGTCGAGGCATCGATTCGGCGATGTCGCTATCAAAATTTTTTTGATATTTGAAGCTGACGGCACGGCACTAGCGGTCGTTTTAAACATTTTTATTTGTCAATTTAAATCATTTTTAAATTTATTTTGAACTAGTGTTCGACTCGCATTTGATATCCTTAAGTTCCGGGAAGAATATGATCGACATATCCCTTGTTTGTGGGACAAACATCAAGCGGATTACATTAACGGAAAAAAATGGGAAAATGCCATAGCAACATTTTTGCTTGTTTGTGGATTATACGGCATAAAATATTTGTGATAGAAAATTCTGGAAATCCGTAAGTACAACAAAATATTTAGAAAAATTAAAAATTGATGAAAAACAGTTGTGGAGCAGACGAAAAGGTACACCAAGTGGTTTTTACGATACCCAAAATGCGACATTTCAGTGGCATCGTGGGAACAGGTAAATGATAGGGTATCAAATGTCCTGACATTTCATGGCGGCAGAGTCTTGACATTAGTGGCATCATGTAAACAGGGCTTTAGCTGTGGTTGAAGTCCCACAGGGGGAGTAACAATTCATTGTCTCCCCAGTCAGAAATGTTTGGGCGAAACGACATCGTTTATCAATGGCAACATCAACGTTGATATGTTCGTCGAATTGACGAAACTTCCGTCACGTTTTCGACGTCGATGATGAAAATGGTCGATGTTCGATGTTGAATCGATGTCGATTCAACGTCGATGCGACATTGAAACGAGGTAGTTTCGACGTCGATGCTTTAAATGATCGTTGATCGATGTTGGATCGACGTCGAATCAACGTCGATT
>JAQGBW010003844.1:0-15202 GCA_034698625.1 Julus scanicus | reverse complement strand
AGTATCCAGATGACCTTGATGGAACATGTCAAGGTCATCGATTCCAGTGTGTCCAAATGGCGCCTTAGCCACTCTATGCAACTACCTGGGTTGCATTTCACACAGGAACCCTGGATAACATTTACGGCTGCTGGTTTCTTGTTACTGAATCACCCTGTATAGTGTAAGGCTCATATACCAGCAAAAACTTGACTGCACTATATTAAAATTTACTGCAGTTTTGATAACTGCAGTTTCCATAATAACTTTTACCTTGAATTGTAGTTTTTTGTTTCATAAAACTGCAAAATAACTGCAGTTTAACATGAAAGTATTATATGGAAACTGCAGTATATATTTAAATATAGTGCGGTACATTTTCTGCTGGGATATATAGTTAGGTTTATTCACTTATGAATGTTCACTTATACGAAGAATTTTCTGTTCCCCTTCATATTCGTATAAGTAAGATAGCCATGCGCATCAAAAGTAATTTTTTTGTGGAATTTATACCTGAAATTTAAAATTTGAAGCCTTCATTTTAAAATGAGTTGTTCTCTTTTTCATATTCACAGTTTTTTTTAGATAAAAATTGCACAATTTATTAAATTATAAAATAAGAACAACTGTAAAATAAGACTTTTTCGTAATACGAATGAAGCCTATTTTCCAGTTGTTTTGATCTTATAACTTGATAAATTGTGTGATTTTCATCTTGAAAAAGTTGGTAGGCACAATTAAAGGACGACTAATTCTACAATGTAGGTTTTAATTGTTAAATTTCAACATTTAGAACTTTATATGAATGTTGTGTTTTTGCAATATAAATAAAAATGTGAAGCTTAATTTTTTCTGGACATTTTTTGAAGAAATACATTTATGTGAAATGAATACCAATTATGTAGCTGGCGGCAGCACAAAAGAAGTATAACGGTGACAGGGATTTACTTACCTAGAAAGAAACAAAAAGACAAAAATTAGCATGGTGCTGATAATCCTTAACCATATTTTAATTTATCTTTCATCGATTAGGAAATTGGAATGGGACCCCAAAGTAACTTGGTTCCCATAAAATATTCATTTTCACACAGACATGCTGACTATGTTAATCATTTAAACAAAGCTACCTTAAAGGGACCTCCCATTATCCGCCAGAAGTTCCCAGGTTGTCCTGTCCCCTATTCTGCATATATATGGAACCCAAATTCCCCTGTTCAGCAGTCCAGTTCCGACTCCTTAACAGAGAACATCTCTAGTACGAATAAAATTTTACCATATCTGTATTTTAAATAAATAAAAGGCTTAAAGGGTATTTTTACACAAAATGCAGACTTTGTCTATTTTCAACTACTAAAGAATTTCAGTCACGTGGAAAGTAGTAGATTGGTTCTACATCTACTACTAGCAGGAACACGAAGGACAGTGTGTCAGGACAACCCAAACAACGACTTCAACAAGAGAGGACAACAACGAACTATAATTCCGAACCGTCGGCTCGAACCTTAGTCGATACACACCAAAGGGTAAGATAACAAGTGGCAATACCAAGGAACGCCATTCCGAACCTTCGCCACGAACCTTCTCTTTCACATAGAAAGAGGCACTAGAAGATGTTGTTCCAAAACCTCTAGCCAATAGGAAACTACTGAACAAGGAACTAATGTTCCCAAGTATCGTTTCCATCTAACGTTTCCAAGTGCCGTTTGTGTAGGCCACGCCCCTATGCAACGTTATAAAGAACCAAAAAAACAAATCGGCTAAATGAAAGGTCTAAGAAGATCAGAATGAATAGGAGGAAGAAATGAAGGAGCTAATTCCAAAACAGGGAACCCAACCGAAGAACATTTTTTCCCTAGTGAAGAAGAAGCTGTAACGTCTACTCCAATATTGGAGGAAAATAAATCGGAGGTATCCAAGTGGGGATATGTAAGTACAAATGTAAAATGTTATGCCAATACCAATATAACAATTTTGGTAGCACACAGGGTTTTGTCCTGTTTGAAAATTGGATTAACATTTGTAAATTGAAACAACACGTGGTGTTCATAAATCGAATTGTTTGTAAAAAGAGACATTCGTAAATCGAGTTTCCACTATACCTAAATTCCAGACCTTGTATATGGTTGACGGGTATAAACCAGATATTAGTGTGAATGTTTTGGGTGGCAGTGAGAGAAATTTGGAGAAATTAGAGAAATTGTCCAAATCATCCCCTGATCTTTGACACCAACGTTGTTCATTGTAATCCTGGAGTTGTCTATAACATGATTAAAAAGGGCATGGTTTTGGGGGTTGATAATGCTCAGAAAAAAATTAAAACGTGCACCTTTGATTTCTATTCGATCAAAACTGCCCTTAGAATTAATTCGTATTGATTGATGGGGTTCTAAACCTGTTAAAAGTTTAGGTGGGGCTAATTATTTCTTATACCCTTGGCATACTTACCTCTGGATTCGTGGTCTAAGCAACAATGCTGTGCACGATCACACTGCATCAACTTGCAGGTGTCACACTAGCTGTGATTCTTAATGTCATCAAAATTATTATATAGTGCACTGCATTGTGGGAATAAACAGTGTGTCATCCCCATAGGTTACTATTTTCCCTATGCCTATAGCACTTTTTCTTTATTATCTACATGTGTTTACAGACAGCAAGAATGTGGGGCTGGCTGTTCTAACAACTTTGTCTGCTGTGGACTGCAAATTAAGACAAGGTAAATGATTTGCACAGATTATGATGACAGATTATGATTGCTATGTTCTATAAACACGTAAACACTGCACTTTATTTAAATATACTGCAGATTTAATAACTGCAGTTTCCATAATACCTTTTATCCTATTAAACAAAAACCGTGAGTTTTACTGTAAACCTGCAGTATTACCACAGTTTGACTGCAGTTATAGAATATAGAGGTACATTATTACTACAGTGTTACACAAAAACAGCAGTTATTCCTGAAACCTGCAGTTGCTTGTTTCATACAACAGCAAAATAACTGGAGAGTAGGTTTAAAGTTATTATGGAAACTTTAGTATATTTGAATATAGTGCAGTAACTTTTCTGCTGGAATTTGGTGTGTTTTAAACTCTCCTATCTGTTTGATATCCTGAACACAAGCACCTAAATACATATAAAGGAGATAAAAATGTGCCTTCATTTAACATACACTGCACATAATCTTTCCCATTCAAACATGCAAGTAGAGCTATAAAAATTCATGTATTTTCATTTGATCATGATTTGCTTAATTATTTAGTGTATTTAGCAAACGTTATTTACTAAACCAAAACTCATTTGACTAATTATAATATAGCAGATATGAATGAAAGCTGTACGTTCTGTTGGCTGTTTGTTAGGCAATTTGGACCTGCTGTATTAAAGTGTTTTCACTTTTTTATCACTCATAGAAATGTCAGATTAAAGTAAAGTAGTTGCAATGTCCAGCAATGAGGACACTCACGCTTTGATTTCTCTGTGGGGAGAAAACCAATGTCTTCTTTGCAGTATGAAGAGAAACAGACATGTGTTTGATGAAATGCATGTAGAGATAACTACAGTGTTTCATCAAAACCACACAGTTGCTGCAATTAAGACAAAGATTGTGAACCTCACAAGGAAATACAGGTATGCGGTATAGTGAAGTATGTTCTGTTGACTGCTTGGCCGTGTCATAATAGCTCCATTCATTCAACTCAGGCAGGAAAAACTACAGCTGAAATCTGGTTCCAGTCCCTCAACATGGAAATACTTCAATAAGATTCATGTCATTCTTGGCAGTTTGCCATGCAACAATGATGCTTTGATGGTGGAAAGCAGCCAAGTGTGGAATGTTGAGGTAACTGCAATAGATTTTCAATCATTCATTTGTTTCTTACCTCATCACATATTGCCTTCATTTTGTTTATGTTACTGGTGATTTGGGATCCTGGGGTCATAACTGCCAACGTAGCTGTCCTTAACGATGACACAATGAGCGTGTCACCGGACATGGGTTCTCCTCGGAGCAGTGTTGACATTAACGATGTCACCACTGATCTGGAATTAAGCACTCAGGGGGAGCCCTCAGAAAGTGATGCCGCCTCTACTGTTAGCTGGATCTATGGAATACATTGTCATCATTATTCCTGCCAGGAGATCCAACATTAATATACGTGAAGCAATACTTGTGATCACACATTGCTATTAGGATGATGCTATAAAAACATTTGTAGTTATAATAGTCACACGCAAATTCCTTTGGGGGTCCAACTGCAATATGGCAACCATCCAGTGTACTAAAAGCATGAAGAAATTGCCAGGTGTTCATAAAGCCATCAGTCAGTTCCTGAAGAGCAGCAACAGATTTCGGTAAACCTAGAAATTCGGGCATTAGTTGTTCGACAATTGATATACACAAACGTTGCAGCTCTATACGTAGAGAACTTATCCTTACACCGAACAAGTTGGATACTGTCCGCAGCTCTGCTGTTGAGGACAACATATATAAGGACATTGCCACACGCTTGTCTAATGGAATGCATGGTCTTAACGTTGTTTCCTTTCTTGCCAGTGTCCCTTCCAATCGGAAACAGAGTTCTTTGAAGCATGGTTTCTACATTCTAGTTGCAAAATAGATACGAAAATATGAAATATTGGTATTAAACAACTAATGCAGTGACACAAACCCACTGATACTTGGTATAACTACCTGAAGTTAGCTTTCCATTCTGCATCATCCATGTTTGTTGCGATTTGGTGCCACCATGCAAATTTTCCTTCTTTGACCCACAGCTAAAAGTTATTTTGTTAATGCCATTATGCAGGCAACCGTTTTTAAATTCTCTACCTTCAGTAATTGCAGTTGTTTCATGGTGATTATCTGATTGTCCATTGCTGCTCTATATTGTTGGCCGGACATTTGCAAATTAGCTGATTGACATAGTAAATACCAAAACACCATTGCATTTAACGTCCTATTGGCATCTATATGAGTTAATTTCATCACTTAAATGAAGATGAGTACATGCTATGCCAAACACATAATTCACAACATATGACGTAGTTTACCAGAGTGACACAGGTAGCACATGGATCACAGTCGGATGTCCCCATCTGCATACTGTTGGGTCTGTCATGATGCGAAGGGACAAACCCTGGCATTGCACCAGCATTCCGATTTTGCAGTGACTCGTCAGGTTTGGCTATATTTATTCTCGGCTCATATTCTCCATCAGAAGCTAGCATAAATATATGGTGATATAAGTAGGTACCCAGCAGAAAATGTACCACACTATACAATGACATATACTGCAGTAAAAATGCAGTACAACAGTAGTTATTCTGCAGTTTTGTTGCAATTATATTGCAGTATTAATGTAGCGTATCTAAATATACTGCACAACATTTTTCGCTGGGAATTATATAGGTGTAGTAGGCTATATTGATGTCTGCAAAAAGTTAAAGGTGTGACGATCCCCAGGGGGCCAAGGTTGAGACCCAGGAATGTGATATTGACCTGAAGATCGTCAGGCGTGATAGGCATGCGTTAATTAGGTGTAATTAGCGCAATAAAAGCATCTGGAAGGTTGTGCAATTATACCGCCTCGGCTCGCCACTAGGTGTTGGTGGAAATATAGGGCGAGCCTGGGCCTGTGTGAGGTGATCTTGTACTTGGGGCCTTACCAGGCTGGTCAGCTGCCAGGGGAGTGACGCGTCATGGGTGTTTATGCTTTTTTTGTTAAAGTTAAAGCCCCACAAGTAGTGGGCCCTTTGTAAGGCACGTTGCCAGTTTGTTTTCTTTCCGTTTTGTTTAAAATAAAGTTCGTTTCACACAGTCCCGCGTTTGTGAGTGTGATTCCAGCGCGTGCCCTGGTGAGTTTGGGCGTGACAAAGCATGCAAATTTACCTTGGTCACAGCTCATTTCTTGCATTTTGTGTTGTGATGTACCTGATTTTCATGTGATATCAAGGTAATGATAACCTACCAAGTGTTTATCTGATACAAAACATGCTACTCATTAACAATAAATCTTACATATTGTTTTCATTACAAAGCAATGTGGTATTCAATTTTAACAGGTTCATTGATAAATAAACGTGCTTGCACGTCCATTGTGAAAAACCTGCTCTACCTTTCCATTTCCCTAGCCTAATTAACACATCGAAAATAATACATAAAAATCTTAACTGTTGCTTGCTAAAACAAGTGATTAAAGTAGCAGACGACATATTTCCCCATTGCCAGAAATTGTGGGGAACGTGTGTGGAAAAACATCTGGCCACACGACCCCTGACGTCATTACTGTCGTCATCTGTGTTCCACAGACATGACGAAATTGACATCATTGTTATTGTAGTTTAACGCACAATTCCTGGTCGAGTCATGAAGTTAGAGGTAAGTGTGCCAAGGGTATTAGGGATTGTAGATGAATACACCTAATGGATTCAAATAATTCCTTTAGCTGATAAAACTAAAGCAGTGGATGATCTAAAAGAATTTATAGTTTCCGATAAAAGGCATACAGGTTTCAAGGTTAAAATTTTGCGTTCAGACAATGGACTTGAGTTGTTAAATAGCAAGTTAGATGATTAATTGGTTCAAGTTGGAATTAAGCATTAGGTTAAAATGAATCGGTTGATTTTTTGTATTCAGTTATGTTGAATAAAGCAAATATTTCCTGTTGTGTAACAGTTGCATGTGCTGAGTTGCACATGCTGGTTTTTCATGTGTGTGTTTTTTCTTGTTATTGCACTGCATGTGCTAGTTTGAAAAAACAAATCAGTTCTCTTGAATCTATTCTACCAGAAGGAATAAAAACGAAACAGTTCATCATTCAAACTCAGTTTCTTTTTATTATTTACCAACTATTTCATCAGGTAATGGGCGCCTGCAAGCTTAAACTGTGCAAATTGTGAAATTACAAGAAGTGATAGTGAAAATGGTGAGTCTTGAAATGACAAAAGTGAGTCAACAATAGAAATAGTTACAAGTTAAAAATATAAAAGAGAAGAATAGACATTTTAAAGACTGGTGTGACCTACCTGGATGGTCACAACTACAATACTTGGAGAATCAAGATGATGAGTCTACTCAAGGCTGATGGTCTTTGGTCAGTCATATGAGATTCCAAACCCGAACCTAGACCAGCATCGGAAGATTGGACCAAGTTAGATGATAATGCTTGCTCGAAAATTATGCTGAGCATGTATGATATGTTGATAGATGACATTGTAAGTCTTGAAACTGCTTAACAAATTTGGCTCAAGCTAGAAGCCGATTATGGAAAGATTTTCAAGATGAAGCAGAAGTACATGAAGAGTCAAATCTAACAAATCAATTACATCTCAGGCTGCATGAACAATCACATCCGGAGTAACCTTTCAATTATAGCTTTTCTGAAGGGAGCTGGAGTTGCATTTCTGAGTGATGATCTTACCGTAGCCCTGATGGCGAGTCTACCTCTAAGTTATGTTTCCTGGCTAGTTGAAATCTAAGGCCAGGGCAATGATGAAAGGACCTCAGATGTGTTCATTAGAAAACTTCAATAGGAGGCTGATCAACGAGAGACTATGGAGGGTAAAGACGAGGTTACTACCGCCATGTAAGCAAGTCCCACCAAAATTGGGGAAACTATGGCAAGAAGAGCAAGTCAAGACAGTATGCCGAAGTTGCAGGCAAGAAAGAGACTCGCAAGTGATTTAACTGTGACAAGACGGGTCACATTGCTGTCAACTGTTGTCTAGCGAAAAGGGACAAGAGCACTGGAGGCGGAGCGGCGACTTCGCAGCAGGCTAGTCAGGCTGATGTTTCAGTCAACAGCACTCCGTCAGAATGGGAAGGAGAGCATCTCACTCTCTGTGTTCCGATAGAACACAGCCTGACAAGTTCCAGAACGTAGTGTGTAGACTGCAGTGCCACCAGCTACATGGTAAAGAAGTAAGACTTCTTTTAAGACTTTCGAGCCATGTAATCAAACCTCGGGGATGGCCGAGAAGGGTCGGAAGATGAAAATCGCTAGGATCGGAAATGGTTGCATGCGTATACAACGACCAGATGGCAAATACTCGAATCTGCATCTGTCCAACGTGCTGTACGTGCCGACAATTCGCGAGAACTTGTTTTCTACTATCCGAGTACAGGAATGTGAGCTGATGCATTTTTATGATGAAAAGGGTCTAATAATTAGCAAACCATTACAGGAGAAGAATTTTTTGTTGAAGCTAGACCTGTCTCCTGGAAACCTTTACAGATTCTGAGACCTGGGTCCACCAGAGAGTGCCAACCTTATCAAAGCAAAGGACGAGGACATATGCAGGAAGGATAACATCAAGTTGCGGCATTGACGACTTGGTCATTGGGACTCTGACGCCATTTAAAAGCTATTGCGCCAAAAATTGGCGAAAGGAATCAACTTGAGTGGCGATAAATGGAAGAGTAACAAGGACTGTGAATGCTGTGCTCTTGGAAAATTAACAAAAAACTATTTTCCAGAGAGTTTAATCAAATCAACGAAACTGAATACTTTATTGCACTTAGATATGTGTGGTCCGATAAATGTTGCGTGTTTTTGGAAGAAATGTTTACTCCAGGTACACTAGGGTATGTTTCCTGAATTCAAAAACCCAAGTAGCGGAGACCGTCTGTGAGTACGTTGCGGCCATGCACATGAAGTTTGGTGAAAAGATTAATGCTATTAGAACCGACAATGGATTGGAATTCGTTGGGCAAGAGTTAGCCTATTTTTTGCGAGCCGAAGAAAATGAGCATCAGCGGACTGTAGCATACAATCCGGAGCAGAACGGCATTGCTGAACGAAAAAACAGATCGCTCGTCGAGATGGCGAAGTGTTTGATGATAGATGCTTATCTTCCTTAGAGATAGTGGGCGGACCGGTGCAGTGATCGCCCTCTCTCCAAAATCGTTTAACAAGTAGGAGCATCCAGAAGACACGTACGAGCTCTTCCATGGCTAGAGGCAGACTTAAGACACGTTAAGTTATTCGAAGCCAAGGTTTTCTGCCTCATTCCGAAGCAAAAAAGGCAGAAGTTCGACAATAACTCTAAAGTAGGCATATACTTATAGGGTACAGTAAGAATAGCAAAGGCTATTGAGTCATGGACCCGAAAACGAATGCAGTGAAGTTGGCATGCAGCGTCTAAGTGATGGAAGAGGCTGTATAAGACCATTGAGTGTCAGAAGGGGAATGGACGACTAAGAGCTGGGATCCATTTGCCGACGAATATGACGATGATAGTACCACAGTTGAGTCTTCTCGTGAAGTTGCTGAAGATGTTCAGACTCCAGAAGTTTTGATTCCGACCAAAGATGCTTAAAGTGGAGAAGATGGAAATGAAGAGGAAACTGAGGACGAGCAGCCTATGACTTCTACAGCTCCACTACATCCGAGAAGATCCGAGAGATCTATTTAAGGTAGTGCAGCAGAGAGGGCTGCTGCCAAAGAAGAGATGAATTTTCTCAAGAAGCACCGAGTGTGGAAATTAGCGGATCTTCCTCTAGGCAAGACGGTGATTACCTGCAAGTGGGTATTTTAGGCCAAGCTTGATGGAAATGGACTTGTCTACACCCACAAAGCTAGACTGGTTGCCAGAGGGTTCAGCCAGAAGTTTGGTGAAGATTACGACGAAACCTTTGCTCCCATCGTACATCATGAAACAATTCAAATGTTTTAAACTGTGGCTGCTGTAAAAAGCTTCATGTCCGCCAGATATATGTTAAAAGTGCATATATTAACGGGGAACTTGAAGAAGAACTTTACATGGAGCAACCACCGTGCTTTTGAGGAGAAGGCTCACCCGGAGAAGGTGTGGAAGCTAGAAAAGAGCTTATACGGACTGAAACAGGCAGCTCGTCAATGGAACCAAAAGGCGAATGAAGTTCTTCAGAAGTTGAATTTCATACAGAGCAAAGTTGATCAGTTCCTGTTTATCAGGAAAGAAGGGGATAAGAAATTGATTTACATTCTGCTTTATGTCAACGCTCTGCTAATCGTTGGCAAGGATGTAAAGACCATAGGAATGTGTCGGCAAGCAACTCAATGGCTATTTTGATATGAAATATTTTGGCAGTGTGTCCTTCTAACTTGGCATCAAGATCGAAAAGCAGGAAGATGGAACTTGCCTGTTTAGCCAAGGAACCAAGATTCTGCCATCGAACTGACCGCAAATCGATAAGCGGCTACATCATCCAGTTAGGAGGAAGTGCTATTTCCTGGACAAGCAAGAAACAGGATAGAATGGCTCTCTCTTTGTTGGAAGCAGAATATGTTGCTGCATCCTTGGCTGCTAGAGAATTATTATGGCTAAGGATGCTATTCTAGCATCTAGGCGAGTTAAGCGACGTGCTGATCATTGTCCTGGAGGACAACCAGGCCGGCATTAGGATGATCGAGTCAGACAGGATCACTCAAAAGATAAACACGTCGATACAATGATCCCATACATTAGAGACATGCGACGTGACAAAATCATCACTCTCAAATACTGTCGAGTGCTGAAATGCTAATGGACGTGCTTACCAAGCCTCTGCCACTCCTGGGCTTCAAGAAATGTCTAGAAGGCATCGGATTTTGGTTTTTCAAGTCAACACTCCAGGTAAATTTCAATGTCGGATGATATACCCGGCCACCATACCAAAGTCCTTGCCCTAAAATGCCATTTTACTATACCGTAGTGTCCTTCATGGATTTTGTCCAGGATGAATCTTCTCATGCTAGCCGGAATAAGAATATGTGATCCGATCATCAGTAGACCATCATCGTTGGAAATGTCCCTCACTTGCTAATATTCTTTAAATTCCATTGGAAGTTAATGTTTCCCTGGCGAACCCATTTGGCTATAGTATTGCAGCTGCATGCAAACTGGATCTTGCTGTTGTGCATCCACTATTTCACTTAACCTCTCATCTGTAGCTTGAAAATGAGTATTACCAGTTGGACATAAGTGCTTATGTAGGCTTCCAGTTTATCTTCTTCATCTCTGTTCTCCTCCTTTGTAGGTAATGGATGTCTTGATAAAATATATCTGCTGCTCCTAACTCCTTCCCTAGGATGTGTCAAACAATGTAATGATATTCAGATGCATTGTAGTTTTGGAGCCAATTCATCAAGTTATTTAGTAGTGAGAATTGGCATTAATTGTTCGGTAGGTCTCAAGGTGTACATTGATTCCCGTAATGAAATCTCTAAATCTTTTGCAAGCTCACTGTTGGAGTGGTGCGCCCTCAGGGACACATCCAGTATCTAGGGCATGAGGTCCCGTGGGTCCTCGGAATAGGGTCACCACCATATGGGCTGAAAGTGGCAGCACCATACAAAGAGGAAAACGGCCCTATGCCCCAGGCAACGCAACGGGTCAGTTTTGGATTCCTTGCTGAGACCTTCTGTCTCTTACTCAGCAGCTTTCGTGGAGGATAGACGTCCTTTTGCATGCGAGCAAAAGTAGTGTTAAAAGACAATGAAATAAAGAGGAATAAATTCTCTAAATAACGCACATTTCCAAATTCAAATCTGACATTTGGTTGATGTAAAAAACGAACTTTTAGACAATACATGCAGGTGGTTCGATTTTTTTGCTTGTATGTGTATGTAGCGACCATAGACGGACTCTATGGTCGACCCTAAGCTGCTAGACTTAGCTCCCTAGCCACCACGTTTTTGCCGCTAGGGGTGCACGTGGAGCAGGGTCAAGCAAAGGCTCTTTGACTTGACCCTTTCTCTTGGACCTAGACTTCAAAGACGACGGGACGTCCCAACACGAGCTCTCGACCGAACCTTTCCAATTCAATTATATTTTATTCCTTTCAAGTATTCAAATGTATTTCCTCTTAAATTGTACACATCGATGGTCCTTAATTAAGACGTGTATTTCTACAACTTCGATTCCAACATTGGTGACCCGGACAAAGAAAACTTCTGAACACGGACAACCTTTGCGACCTCGGACACCCAGGAAGAACAATTATAAACGTGAGTAAAATTTACACTCAGAACCTTGACATTTTTACGTTTGTACCACCCCAAAACGCTTCCTGGGACCAACAAAACGCCGAATTCCGGTTAATCGACGCTGTGAACGCACCACAGGGTTCGGATAATCGACGCCGCCGACCTCCAACTGCCGCCCGGAACTACCGTTCCGGTTAATCGACGCCGCCGACCTTCAACTGCCGCCCGGAACTACCGTTCCAGTAAATCGACGCCGCCGACCTCCAACTGCCGCCCGGAACTACCGTTCCGGATAATTGACGCCACACCTCTCCTGCGACTGTTCCTGTTGCACCGTTGCTGCGCTGCTATTCCCGTGCTGCAGCTCCCGTGCCGCTGATCCCGTTCTGCCGTTCCAGTGCTGCCAATCCCGTTCCGCCGTTCCAGTGCTGCCGATCTAGTGCTGCCGTTCCTGACTGCCACTCAATGACGGATTGTCAATAACCGTCAACCATCGTCCATGACCGCTCGTGGCCCGCCGCCGCACACTTTCACGCTGCCTGCCAACCGTCCATCCACTGACTGAACGACCCCACGAGCTCCACATAGCCGACGCCGCGCGTGCTGTTGACTACCGTTACCCGTCGATCGACTTCACCAACACACGCAATCCCACGATGAAAGAACCAAGCCAACAACCACGCCACCGACCGACATCGCCCGCGTCGCGTTCGTGGCCCCGCCGTTTTGAAAGGCAAATCCTTCCATTTGTCTTCTCCAGAGGCCTTCTTCCGGAGCTGCAACATTGTCAGCGACGAAACCCGGTACGACCGCGTCGTGATGGCCCTGGAGGCATCCATCGCCTGCCAAATCGGGGACCTGCTCATGAGTCCCCCGGTGACCTGCAGATACGAGACACTGAAGGCCCGCATCATCAAGCAGTTTGCGGACTCCGTAACACAATGCCTTTACACCCTCTTTCTGGGGGACCAACGCCCATCAGACCTGCTCCGGAAAATTAAAGAGTTGGCTGGCAGGCGAATGAACGACGACCTCCTGCGGGACCTGTGGTTGCAACGCCTCCCCACGTACGCGCGTAGCACCCTGGCCATTTCATCCGAGCCTCTCACCACCCTCGCCAGAATGGCAGATAAGGTCTGCGAAAGCACACGCCAGGCGCACCACTCCGTCGCAGCAGTCGCCACAGACCTTTTTGACAGCATCACCTCCAGATTCAAAGCCCTCACAGCATCACTGGCCAGCCTTACAACGACTGTCAACAAGATGCGGAACAACGAAGCACAACGCGAAGCCCGGTCCAAGACACGCTTCTCCAACAATCAAGTTTCTGCGGTCGAGCCCAAACACCGGAACGCAGCGATGCCAACGACGAACACTGCTGGTACCATCAAACTTTCGGCGATGTCACCCACAAGTGCCAACTTTCCTGCTCCTTCCACCAGGAAAACTAGAGCGGCCATTGCTGGCGGCGGCCAGCGACGCAGCCCCCTCTTGCATCAACCGCCTGACTATCAGAGATAAGATCTCAGGGATCCACTTTCTCAAAGACACCGGCGCGGACGTCTCCGTGATGCCTCCTACCATGGAAAAGAAACGCCGCCGCACGCTGACGTGGCCATTCATCATCGCCGCCGTGTCTCAACGGATCCTTGGAGCCGACTTCCTGGCCCGATTCCACCTCCTCGTCGACCTCGCCGGCAAACGTCTCATCGACTCGACCACGAAGCTGCACGCACTCGTACGTGCCACATCCAGCCCTGTTAACAGCGTTTGTTCCATTGCTGGGGACTCCAAGTACCACCGGCTACTCGCCCAGTTTCCTGAACTCGTCCGGTCAGACGCGCAGATCGTTCCCCCGAAGCACAAGGTGCTTTATTTCATCGAAACGATTGGTCCACCGGTATTCGCCAAGGCACGTCGCCTCAACACCGATCGGCTTAAGGCAGCTAAACACGAATTTGAATTTATGCTGGCCCAGGGAATCTGCCGTCCGTCCAAGAGCCAGTGGGCTAGCCCGTTACTTATAGATCCCAAATCCTTTAGTGTTTGGAGACCATGCAGGGACTACCGACGCCTCAACGCAGCTACGGTGCCCGACCGGTACCCGGTCCCACATATTCAGGACTGCACGCAGCACTTTCGCGGCGCGCAGGTGTTTTCGACAATCGACCTCGCCCGCCACCAGATCCCGGTTAACCCCGCGGACATCGAGAAAACTGCGATCATCACCCCGTTTTGCTTTTTCGAATTCCCCGCAGTGTCGTTCGGCCTTTGTAACGCAGCACATACGTTCCAGCGATTTATCCAAGAGGTCCTGCGCGGGCTAGTCTTTTGCAGCCCGTACTTCGACGACGTCCTCATTGGGTCCAAAGACGACGACGAGCATCTGGAACACCTCCGTATCGCCCTCGAACGCTTCCGCGAATTTAGCGTGATCATCAACCCCGCTAAGTGCAAGCTCGGCAAAGAGGCCGTCGCCTTCCTGGGGTACGAAGTATCGGCGGCTGGGGTACGTCTACTGCCCGAGAAGGTCTCCGCCATTATGGTCTTCCCTGAACCCACTGAAGTCCAGGAGATGCGCAAGGTTTCTCGCAATGCTTAACTTCTACTGCCGTTTCATTCCCCACGCCGCACAGCACCAGGCGCTGCTGAACCAGTACCTGCTGGACTGTTGTCCAGTTTTTCGCGACGTTGTCATGATTAATCATTTAAACATTATTAAGATTCATTTATTTATACATTTACATTTGAACATTATTTGAATACTTTTCTGGCAGGTGAAGGGCCATAGACCCGCTCGGGTCAGTGGCCTGAAAGAGTGGCGGCCGTTGTCTGACCCCCAAGATGGCCGATAACACCAATGTGACCATCCATCTACTCCGGGACTTCCCCATAACATTAGGTAGGTTTCTGTAATTATTTTTTATTCTAATTTAATTTTCCCAGTCCCCTTTTTTTATTAATTTCAATATAATTCTTTTCTTTTCAGATAATATTTGGGTGACTGCACAGGGATGGACCTTCATCTTGCAACATAAGTAAGTATAGAAATAATGTTCAAATGTCAATGTATAAATAAATGAATCTTAATAATGTTTAAATGATTAATCATGACAATGTCGCGAAAAACTGGACAACAAACTCCCTCGTTTCGCGACAATGGCTAAGCACATTATGTTTTAATATAAAACTTCTTTTAGATAAGGGGTTAGCTGGTTAATCCGGTCGGAGGACAAGGGCTTGGTCAGTAAGTCTGCCAGGTTACTCTTGGTCCC